>JASANE010006160.1:0-24016 GCA_030248225.1 Trileptium ribeirensis | reverse complement strand
GTACTTCGTTCAGTTACGTATTGCTCAAATGCTCATAATGAATTTTATAGATATTGCATCGAGTCCGAGCCTAAAAATATTGTCAAGACAATGCACATATGGCCATCGTCCTAGAAGCTAGTAAGCAAGCCGTGACATATAATCTGCAAACAGTTATCTAAGATATATTTCCTTTATTTATTGTGCGGGTTTTCTTTCCTCCGTTTGTATGCACCAGCAGTGCTATATAGAGATATACAGTGCGTATTTCCTGGTATATAACGCTAACTATAGTTGACTTTGCCTAATGTTCCACTTTAGTTGCAGATTTCGTGCAATTCCACTCGGCATATGTCATAAACCGCTGATATCACTACGCTGTGGCGTGTAACAAATTACCAATCATGTAATTACCTGGTGGTCCTGGCAAACCAGCTGGCCCTGGGGGTCCCGCTGGACAAGGAGGACACTGACCGTCTTCCAGGAACATGTAGTCTTCGGCGCTGATGCCGTCTGCGCCATCTTCTCCTGGATTTCCTGAAATGTAATACATATTTTAGATTCCAGTTTTTTAGTCGTAGTTTAAACTTATGTCGATCAATAGTTTCGTGTTTAAGTAACAAAACACTATATTCAGGTCAATATTTCACTCTGTTACGTTGGGATGAGCTGATAACCTGTCTATTATTTGGTATATAAATCTAAACGACTGATTTTAATTGCACCGACTCAAATCTGAGGTGTTCCGCTCAGGCTTGACATCTCGCTGCCACAGACTTACTACGTGGTCATACAACGATCGAACTACACACTTCTATGAAATGTTCGAGCAAATGGTCGCTTGGTATGCACCACTACGCCACAAAGTGGCACACGATAGATCGGAATCGCCCTGTTTGACACAGAGTATCGCCAGTCGAAAGCGCCAGTTAGGCGAATTGAACGCAGAACACACACACTCGAAAGCCACGCCTGCTACAATATCGCTAAGTCAAGGTATCGCGATCTATGTCGCAAGGAACTAAAGTGCTATTGGCAAGTTCGCTTAAGCCAGGTGCCAAATACAAAGAAATGGTCTGTCATAAGTTCAATGCTGTTTAACAAGCAGTATTTCGCGATTGCTCCAGACCGTGCTGGCAGCTTCGCAGCGTACTTTGCTGACAACACTTAGACTACTAGGTCCAGCTTCCCCTGACAACTCAATGTGTCTACAGTTCACCACCCATCGCATTTTCTCAACTACGATCTAACTGCAGTGGACGATGATGAAGTGCGCAGACTGATAAGATCAAACAATACGAAATACTGCTCATCGGATCGTCTTCCACCAATCTTTATCAAAGAATATATAGATGAGCTATATTTCATAATCGCTGCTGTAATAAACATTTTATTAACAACAACGAGATGCCAAACCGCGAAAAACTCGCCATCGTGGCACCTAAATTAACAGAACCTGGCACCGACATCTACGACATGAAAAATTTTCGACCTGTCTTTAGCCTGTCATTTCTCTCAAAGCTGATTGAGCTGGATGTTTTCGTCAAGCTCTCCAAGCATATTAACAATAACGGTATGTACCAATGATGCCATAATAAAAGTCTGCCCACAGGAAAACCATTACACTGAAACGGCTCTTCTGAAAATGTGCGGCGTCATTAAGAATAACACGGACAAGGGGCTGACCGTTATTCTGGTATCTCAGGATCTCTCGTCAGCTTTTGATACTGTCGATCATAATATTCTCATGCAACATCTCTGCGACATCAACGTATCACAGTCCATCTCGACAATAGTTCGTGTCTTACCACATCGGACGCCCTCAGCTGGTCCGAGTTGGATACTCGCGGTCCGCTAAGAAGGATGTGTCTTGCGTGGTACCTCTGGATAACGTGATTTGTTTACTTCTCTTCAGCAAATATACAGCGCCTGTCATCGAAATGACCGCAGTGGCCGGCTTTTACGCATACTGCTACGCCAAAAACATCCAAATTTACAAACTTCGACCCTAAGGACTCAACCATCGCTATAAGCATACTGCAACTCTTATTTGCCGTTCTACAAAACTGGTTTTATGACAATAAACTCAAATTAAATGACTTTAAAACCGAACTAATATACTTCAGTCACAAAGACACATGTAAGCCATGTCTACACATTGACAATGCCGTAATACATCTGTCGGATTATGCAAAGACCCTGCGTGTATTCCTAGACAGTCGCGTATCTTTCGGCCGTCAGATAACTGCTCTGTCGCGTGGTCGCACCTGGCAATTTCGCGAGATTTGCCGAATGTGGCGGCGGTTTAATGAACATACAGAAAAATACGTCGACTGAGCATCGGTCATATCTCGGCTAGACTACTGTAATGCCCTGTATTGCAGGATGTTCTCGTCTCATATCGTTCCACTGCGACTCCTGCTTCACAATGCAGCCCGGGTTGTGGCACAAACAAACAGACACGAACACATTACTCCCGTTCTCCGACGACTCCACTGGCTGCCTACTGAAAAGTTGATGCAGTACAAAATGCTCGTTATTTCCTTCAAAGCCATCTCTACAAGAGCACCGTCGTCAACGTCGACGTTTCGCGCAGCAACAGTTTAAGCTCCGTTGCACCACTTGCATGGAATAACCTGCTATCAAGACTATGTGATCCTAGTATTACAGTTGCAACCATTAAATTTCGACTGAAAACATACCTATTTCCTGGAATAGACGATACAATATGATTATTATATATATTATGTCATGATTAACCTGAAAGGAGTAAACGATAAAAAGTTTTCAATGCTTTTAGCTTGTAAATGTAGTATGTTCGCTTTTTCGAAGCACAATTTCGAATTACACATTGATTCAGAAATAAAAAAGTTAGTAAAAATTACGAACCTAACTCAACTAGTCAAAAATAAGACTATAGTTCGTTAACCAAAGTTAAATTCCTCGCTCGTTTATGGATACATTCACTTTGTTTTTGACCAAATTTCAAAGAATTAAAACAACACAATTTTAATAATAAATGTATATGATTGATTTATTTCCTGGCTGAAGAAAAAATTTAAATACCTTGATTATCCTACTATGAATCGCTGTAATTATAACAATTTGAACAACAAAATAGCTAACATCAATGGCGTTTCAATCTAATATGTCAAATCCACTGTATTCCTTGTTCACAAGATATGTTCAGTAAGAATGCAAATGATTGGCATAGAACTCTACAATATCACGCCACTCCTACAATATCGATGTGCACTGTATTTATGATTTCATCTATAGAGAAAGATACGGCATATCATACATTATTGGGGCTTTGTTGGTAGCATTGAAAACTTATAAAAAAGCCCAGTCTGCCTTCACCATAAAATATAGAATGTTTATATTGCTTTAGAGCCCGGATATACCTTTTAGTTTTTGATGTTCACAATAGTGTTGGCAACGGCTGTGAATTCCGTCGGCTAAGGTGTCAATGGCGGCCGACTACCTCAATGATCTTCGGCCAGCCGTTGAAGAATTCTCTCGGGTAACAATTTTCTGTCATTAACCATCGCGAAAGTCGAATTTTCGAACAAATGCTGGAGTGGATATTAAATTCGTATCGCTAAAACATCCGTTTCCAGCAGCCAGTGTGCCGCCCAGCAGTTGAACTGTCAATGTTCGTGCTGCCTGTGGACAGTTGTACTATCAACAATTAAGCTGATGGAGGTCGCTGGTCGTCGACCGACCGTTGGCGCCGGCGTGCCGATGAAAGTTTTTTAGATTGTCACGTTGGCCGACAGCCGGCTGTTCCATGGTTGGTAAAAGTTTCGGCCGGCCATTTCACTTCAAAACTATCCATTGCACAACAAAGTTCACAACATATATGCTGCTCATCACTATATGAATACTATGTTGGAATGAATAAAAATGTCGAATTGTCGTGACAGCCCTTTTTATAAAAAATTTCCTAATATGTAGGTGTGTTCCAGCCATAAATTTTGATGTTATGTGAAGTGCAACAGTGAGATGCAGGTCTACCTCAACTAATATTCTACAAAAATCACAATCTCGTAGCGTTATGTAGAGAATCGAAAATAAAGGTATGACAAAGAGTAAAGGCGATAGGCCTTTAATACATACGATTAATATGAAAATCATTTCTGTCTCATCGCAAAAATATTAATAACAGATCCTTTTATATAAAAATTTGTTTGAAACGACAAATTATACGTAGTGATAAAGAGCTTGTGGAATACGATTTTTAACATACCATCTTTTCCAGGTTCACCTGGTTTTCCGGGATCACCTGGCGCGCCTGGTCGGCAAGTGTTGGGTAAATTGCAAACTGAAACAATGCACATACTTACACATATGTAGTAAAGATTCATATATCAACTGAATCACGCAAATATCGTTGTCATAGGTGTCAATTTCGAGGTGGTTGCCTTCCCTGGGTGTTGGGCGCCGCTGACAGTCATGCCATATTTACCTCATTAAGGGCTGACCACAACTCTACCCCCTGTCCACCTTTCCCGCCACCCACTAAAGCGGTTCGGGAAATTTTGGAAAATTTGGCAAAATGTGGGAAAATTTAATTGCTAAAAATTGGCAAAAAATGGGCAAATTTTACTAAAAATAGGGAAAATTAGCAAAATGCTAAGTGAAAATTGACGAAATTTTTAGAAAAGTCGGAGAAAATTGTGAGTCTTTAAAATAAAAAAATTGCCTCCCTTCTAACTCACCGAGACCACACCATCTTCCTTGAAGGAACCATCTACTCACCTGAGCCGATAGATCTTTGACACCTATACATGTGTTATGCCACCATAAGCACATATAGTACGACCGTATAGTCTATGCTCCAAATTTCTGGCTTTCCATCACAAAAGAATGTATGAAATAGCTGCTGCATGTATACTAAAAATTTATCTGCAAGTACATGGATATAAAATTTTCAAAAATTTCCCCAATTTTCTTCTATTTAAGGACACTTTCTAACCATTTCGCACACTTTTAAGTTCTTGCTCAAACTTTCTAGTTATGTAAAGTTTGTACGCAAAAGGTTGTCAAGATATGTGGGTTAACCTCTTGGCACATATTGAAATATGTTTTACTCAAATGTAGCACAATATATACGCATGGAAAGATGTTATTCTACTGGAGACCACTTTTCTTGTATATAGAAATTGTATCTGTTTTGTCACAGTCGTCAGGATATAGCCATGTTTACACATTTTGTTAGGCTGTTGACAGATATTTATTGATCTGCGTAAAATCGTAGTAAATATAATTTACAAATCATAAATTATTGATGGCAACAGTGGCGCCTTGTGCATAAAGCTAAAAAGCTACACATCACTCGCTGACAATATCGAACGTCGAACCATTGAAATAATTGAAATTGGTTAAACATATCTAAATAAACCTCAGTTGAACTTCTATGCCATGACGGTATATTTCTGAAAGTCTGAAGCTGCAAAGATATAGAGAAACTCGCGATAAATGTGGATAGACTCAAAATATGGTCAATATTTTTTATTTAAATAGTGTGAATTCATTATCGCTGCCAAAAACGATGGATGAAATTTAAAACAGTATTAATTTAATTTTCTGATTTCTCATTATACAGGGTGTTTCAGAAGTAACTACCCACACTTTGTCGATCAATATCTTCTGGCGTACTATTTCGCAATGGTTGTTCATCGCTGTTTTTAATATTTCAGGTTATTATAAATATATGCTGTTTATACCATGGATTCCCCACGACGATCTCTGCCTGAAAAAATTTGTGTTGTAAAACTTTACTATAAATACGGAAACTATGCCGAAGTCTCACGCCAGTGGAAAAGTCATTTCGACTCAATACCTCCTACTCGCAAGACGATAACTGATATTATTTCCTGATTCGAGGACACTGGCAGTGTAGTGGAACGGCTGAGGCCGGGTCGTCCAAAGTCTGCCACAAGTGGGGACCAAAAAGCTGCATTAAGCGCTGCGGTATCCAGGAGCCCCCAGAGGTCAACTCGAAGGGCTTCCCTCCAGCTGGGTATTCCTCATACTTCCGTTTGGCGCCTTTACAAGGAGCTTAACTTATCTATAATTATCTATACTTGTCTATAATTATACAAAAAACTGGTGAGCTACCTCTGCCCAGTCAACCGATAGTTAGCATCAAACAGTGGGTAGTTACTTCTGAAACACCCTGTAGGATTAGCTAAGCTTCTATTTAATTTATAGTGGCTGGCCATATTAGGCGTTTGCCCACAATTGGCCTTTTTCGTTTCCTATAACAATGCAAAAATACAGAGAAATTCTCACGGCAGAAATCAGGAAATTCAGCATTCGCTCTAGCGGGACAACAAATTCTAAGGAACGGAATTTCGGCAAAAATGCATCGGAATCCTGCCGGACACGGTTGGAGTGCACATTTGATCAAGCGTCCGTCTTTGTCTCGGCTTGGTTCTTCACCTCGGGGACATTTGAGTTCGTTTACTGAAAATAATATAATGTGTTCGTTTCGTTAAATCGCTCTGCAGTAATCGATATACTTGAGAGATAAAACACGCCTAATACGTAAGTTGGGCACCACCTAGCTTTACTGGATAAACAACGAGTTTTGAAAATATAAATGTGAAAACGAAGTGCTATTATGCGTGAGTCCACTTTAGGTGCGTACACTTGTGTTGTTCTTTTGTCAAGACAGTTCACGATCGTAAAAGTGATGAATGCGAACAAATAGCTATTTCTCCCTTATGTCCGTAAATTTTCACAATTTGCGGTGCAGCGAAGCGTAGCAGATGTTCGCGAATACAATTTTACCTTTTAGCATTGTATTTTCCAGACTGCGTACAAGTGAAACCGCGATTAACAATAGCATTTTTTCACGCATGCTATAATACACAAATAGACCGCGAACATTGCTGTCTGACAAAAAATTATATTTGATGAACGCCTGCAAACGTGCGCGAACGTGACTTCCATTTGTACATCGTTGACGTTCATAAAAATTCGAATACCAATGGCAAAAATGGGAACACGAATTTATGCGTGAATCATTTCGTGAATTTGACAAATTTGGGGTACGCGCCTAAATTGGGCTCAAGCAGTAGCTTATATAATTTTAAACTGATGATGGCGGTAACCCACGTCATCCAGCCATAAATTATAGATTTTAGTTTTACTTAAAAAGAGATGCAATGATCAAGATGAAATATTTTTTGCATTCAATTTTGAATTCATTTTGAGTCATTTCATAATAAATGTGCTCAGCTAAATTTGAATTTTATGTTTTGTACCTTAGCAAAAAGTTGGTGGCTGAAACCGAGCTGCGGTGTGTTTAGCTATTCAGCTGAAATCAAGTAAGATATCACGTATGTAAATAGGTGAGCGTGATGACCTTGCTAATAGTGGAACAATTTGGTTCGATTTTTTGACAGCGGACACAAATTTGTTGGTATACCTGCGGCAGAATTATTGCTGTGTTACTATACTTGCACGAGGATTAGTATTGGCTTGAACAAGGAACTAAAGGGTCGAAACCGCACTACGTTGTATTCAGCTTTTTCAGTTGAAATCTAAACAGAAGATCAGTTATGTAAATACGTGCACGTGATGCCCTTGCAAATACAGGAGCAATTTGGTTTTTACAATGGACGCGACTTTGTTGGTATACCTACGGCAAGATTATTGCTGTATTAATATACTTGCACGAGGATTAGTATGGCTTTGAACGACGAAGTAAAGGGCTGAAGTCTATCTACGATATGTTCAGCTTTTCAACAGAAATTATATATGAGATCAGTTATGTAAATAGGTGCACGTGATGTCCTTGTAAAGAAAGAATCAATTTAATTGGATTTTTTACAGCCGACGCGACTTTGTTGGTATACCTACGGCAAGATTATTGCTGTATTAATATACTTGCACGAGGATTAGTATGGCTTTGAACGAGGAAGTAAAGTGCTGAAATCGATCTACGATGTGTTCAGCTTTTCAGCAGAAATTATATATGAGATCAGTTATGTAAATAGGTGCACGTGATGTCCTTGTAAAGAAAGAATCAATTTAATTGGATTTTTTACAGCGGACGCGACTTTGTTGGTATACCTACGGCAAGATTATCGCTGTATTAATATACTTACACGAGAATTAGTATGGCCTTGAACGAAGAAGTAAAGGGCTGAAACCGATCTACGATGTGTTCAGCTTTTCAGCTGAAATCAAATATAATATCAGTTTTGTAAATCGGTGCTTGTGATGACCTTGCAAATAGAGGAGAAATTTGGGTGATTTTTTACAGCATACGCAACTTTGTTATTATACCAACGATTGCTGAATTAATATACTTGCGAAAGAATTAGTGTGGCTTTGAACGGCAAAGCAAAGGGCGACACACCGCTTTATTTTGTGCCAAAATTTATTTTCCTATTCTCATCTAGTCTTTCAGTGTAAAGTGTAAGTTACGTAAAATTTTGACAGTTTATGTGGCAATATATTGTAAGTTTGTGGCTTTAATGTCACAGAGCAAGACCATTCGTAAGTATGCAAGAAAGCCCCAAAAAGGCGAAATTCGCCGTGAATGACCCGATGTGGCTAAAAAATAATTGTACACCCGTCCACTATATACATAAGTAGATAAAGGGTGTAGCAAGAACTTCATAGCAACATTTTCCGAAACCTTGCTGTTATACTATGTAGATTTTAATAGGTGATACCTCACCGTGTTACCGTAGTGGTACTTCAATAATTATTGATATTGGAAAAACAACTTCCACAAGGTAATATAATAGGCAGCGCCGCGGTTTTGAGTTAACTTCTATGTAGGTTTCGCATATATAATTCGGACAAAGTCAAGCTGAAAAGCGTAAACTTTGTTCAGACTTTGTCGCCCTCGATATACTAAGCCTAAGCCAGGGCTTTAGCCTAAGCTAAGTTACCTACATGAGCCATATACCAAACCTAAGACTAAGACATGGGCGTGTATAATCATTTCGTTCAATTAAATTAATTCTTCTTCACAATATGTGTCACTAAGACGTGTGCTCATTACCACAGTGCAAGAACAAATATGAGCATCAGAAAATCGTCTTGACCAGGATTCTGTAAATTTTGTTGTTACTTCCGACAGTTCCGGAGCGGAATGAATGCTGTAGAACCGGTATGAATTTTATGAATTCCTCTTATAAGAAACATATATTAAGATAAAAGTTGACTAATAAAATCACAAACTGTTATACCATCTATTTTCCGGTGACAGCAGTGCATTTAGTTCGATTCAAGTAAACTGAATCCTACCAATAATTATTATTTTGCATCTATAATATAATTCTTTGACTAGTTGCTGCGATGATCAGTCGTTTCTGCGTTTATTACCACAATCAACAATATTGTTATTATGCAACCATGTTGAGTCAAATACATTAACTGCATAACAAAGGTTAATTTTGTACAAACTGATTCTGGTAGAGCGACATGATATTAGAATTACATGCACTGATACCACCAGCGCCTTCATTTAGTAGCGCCTAAAGTGATTTTTGTTCTGTAAATTTGAATTAGCGTAGAGAAGTACTATTGTTTTTATAAATACACACTTGACCTATTATACCATCAAACATCGTAAACAGCTCATATACGAAAACAATAGTTTAATAATTCAAATTTTGCCAAACGCAATATAACTCCCACTTGACAGACCCACTTGATGATAATCGAATAGTATTTGATATGGCTCATTTTTTCGTTATATATATGTTACTTGGTTGAATTTCTACTTAACCCGTCTAAATCCTAGCTTTTAGCTGGGCAACGGTAATATCTGCATTTTGAACAAAAATCGACCTTTCAGTTGCGGTTATATGACTCAAGTTTCCACAATGTTTGTAATTATAGAGAGGATAAAACTAATATCGATAAACGAGAATAATAGTTTCTGCGAGGTAACTAAAGATTTATATTCCTATTTTGGGTTGTAACTAATGCAATTCAATTGGATACCATACAGAACCGAGATGTTATGGATACAACATGCATAAATATTCACCAGAATAAAGAAATTTTACTGCCAACACCCAGCACACGTGTTTGCAGCTATCTAATAGTTCAACTAGTTGTGCTGTTACAAAATGAAGCAGCATCGATTGTTGCTTAACACGAAGAATGCACCTTAAGAGAATAATGTTAAAGCAAACATTATATATAACTGGACCGTAATTAACTGCGAGACATACATCTAATGTTCGTTACGTGGTTCAAAGGTATCTTGACATGGCTGTACACATGGTTTTTGCGCATGCTTTGTTTTAGAGTAGTATATTTTAAAGAATGGCCAATTTTTTTACGCCTTCACACTTATACGGTAAGAAAATTTGTCCCTTGGAAATTCATTTACGACATTTCGGATATTGAATACACGTAGTCTTCGGAAATATCATTTTAGCCGGATAGATACGATAGACTTTCCAGTTTTCGCTTAAATATAGGAGTGCAAAACCGGAACCTTTTCTTTGGCTCACTTGCGAAAAGTTACCAGACTTTAGCAGTTTGAGCCTGTAAATTGTGCAGCAACTGGATAGGGCATTAAATTTAGCAGGTAGTTGCATAAAGTATGACAACGGAACAAAACAAATCCATTCGATGAACAACGTAAGCAAATAACTCACTATATATAGACACAGTGCTAATTACGCTTACAATGCAGCCGAAACACATGTAAACAAATATAAATATGTTATTATATGACGTGTTGGACCAAACATCTAAAACACCACCATCCTGTGTTAAGGTGTTGAAAAATGTATAGCTTGCATTGACCACAGCTATATTCGGTAGAGTTCACCGTGTTTATTTTAGTCCGGACTCAAAATTTATTAAGTGCC
Organism: Trileptium ribeirensis; assembly: GCA_030248225.1. Taxonomy (NCBI): domain Eukaryota; kingdom Metazoa; phylum Nematoda; class Enoplea; order Enoplida; family Thoracostomopsidae; genus Trileptium; species Trileptium ribeirensis. The sequence continues at coordinate 13,181 of JASANE010006160.1, read as the reverse complement.
TTTGTACCATTATGACTTGATTGTTATATATACTGTATAGCAATATAAAACGGAATTGCCAAAGCCAAGCTGAGGGCGTAAGCTATAAGCAGGCCATGCCATCTTCGATATACTAAGCCTAAGCCTGAGTTTAGGCTTAAGCCAAAGACTAAGTCGAGGACTCCCGTCTCACGAAACCACCACACTAAGTAGTTCTCTTTTTAGTATATAACGCTACATCCCTCAGCTTCACTTGGGCCAACAGAACAGTGATTGTGCTAACTGTACGATCATCGCGCAGTATTTAGTTATACTGTCAACCAACAAAACATACCTTTGCATTTGACGACAGGAACAACTGGTGGTGCCTCCGCATGTCGTACAATCACAGCGCATCATTTAGTTACTCTGTCAAATAACGGAACATACCGTGGTATTTGACGACAGGAACAACAGGTGGTGACTCCGGATGTTTTGTGGTCATCACGCAGTATTTAGTTACATTGTGAAGCAACGATACATAGCTTGGCGTTTGACGACAGGAACAAGTGGTGGTGAATCCGGATGTCGCACAATCACAGCGCATCATTTAGTTACTCTGTCAAACAATAAACATACCTTTGCGTTTGACGACAGGAACAACTAGTGACTATTGCGGATGTCTTGCGGTCATCGCGCTGCATTCAATTACACTGTCAAGCAACGAAACATACCTTGGTATTTGACGACAGGAACAACTGGTGGTTACTCCGGATATCATACAATTACAGCGCAGCGTTTAGTTACTCTGTCGAACAACGGAACATACCTTTGCGTTTGACGACAGAAACAACTGGTGGCTACTGCGGATGTCTTGCGATCATCGTGCTGCATTTAGTTACACTGTCAATCAATGAAACATACCTTGGCGTTTGATGACGGAACAACATTGTTCTGACTCTGCGTGTTATACGATCATCGTGCTGTATTTAGTTACACTGTCAAGCAACGAAATATACCTTGGCTTTAGATGACAAGAACACCTTGTGGTCACTCAGGATGTCTTACGATCATCGCGCAGTATTTAGTTACACTGTCAAACAATGAAATACACCTTGGCCTTTGACGACAGAATCAACTGGTTGTGATTCCGTGTGTCATACGATCATCGCACTGTGTCTAGATACAGGATCAAGCAACGAAACATACCTTGGCGTTTGACGACAGGAACAACTGGTGGTGACTTCGGATGCCGTACAATCACAGCGCATCATTTAGTTACTCTGTCAAATAACGGAACATACCGTGGTATTTGACGACAGGAACAACAGGTGGTGACTCCGGATGTTTTGTGGTCATCACGCAGTATTTAGTTACATTGTGAAGCAACGATACATAGCTTGGCGTTTGACGACAGGAACAAGTGGTGGTGAATCCGGATGTCGTACAATCACAGCGCATCATTTAGTTACTCTGTCAAACAATAAACATACCTTTGCGTTTGACGACAGGAACAACTAGTGACTATTGCGGATGTCTTACGATCATCGTGCTGCATTTAGTTACAGTGTCAATCAATGAAACATACCTTGGCGTTTGATGACGGAACAACATTGTTATGACTCTGCGTGTTATACGATCATCGTGCTGTATTTAGTTACACTGTCAAGCAACGAAATATACCTTGGCTTTAGATGACAAGAACACCTTGTGGTCACTCAGGATGTCTTACGATTATCGCGCAGTATTTAGTTACACTGTCAAACAATGAAATACACCTTGGCCTTTGACGACAGAATCAACTGGTTGCGATTCCGTGTGTCATACGATCATCGCACTGTGTCTAGATACCGGATCAAGCAAGGAAACATACCTTGGCGTTTGACGACAGGAACAACTGGTGGTGACTCCGGATGCCTTTGAGGTGGGAGCTGGGCAACTTTTGTGGACGTTCGTGTATCCAAAATTTGTTGCCATAACAGCTCAGTTTTCGTCTGTAAAATATCGCGCTATAAATATGACACATATATACACGCATGTAAATATTAATTTCTGTTCCGTGTATGCATACATGTCTTCCTGGTTAAGCATATTCAAGTAGTCCTGTCGCTTAGCAGCACGTCCATCTGGTTTTTGCGTAGTGCTAATTATCCTCATTATAGAAGTTAGTTTGTCAATCCAATGTGTTTCCATATAAATAAATCACATAAATCAGAGCGAAGAGTATAAATATTACAATGGAGCAGGCACATGGTTCTTAGATTGACAAAAAGAAAGGTTTTTGTTAGCGACTGTCGATCAGCGTCTTACATCTGTCAACAAGAAACGCACGTGATTTCCTAACTTCTAGCGTGTTCTTCTACACGTTTACAATATCAAACTTTGTAATATTAAACATCATATTGAGAAAGAGTATCGTGGAGTATGATACAAATTTTAGCAAAGTGATTATGCATTCTCTAAGCAATGAAATGTTCATATCTCGCTGTAGATATAACTTCAATCACACTTGTTTAAATGTAATAAATAGGTTGATTGTTGCATATTATTAAAAACACTGAAGTTTTAATAAAATCTTGTCAAGGCTTTCTTCTAAACATTATAATCCCTTTTGACCCAATTCGTATTTGCGAAGAGTTCGGGAAAACCACCACTCAATTCTTGTCAGTGATTATAGGACTCAAGAGCAATCCGAGTTATATAGTATTTTGTAGTGCAACATATCCAAACGTAATTTGGTGTTGTCGAACAACAACAGAAGCTACAGGGTTAATGCATTAGTCACATCATAAACAAATGGGTCCTCTGGCTTTTATATAAAAAATTAACTGTATACCCTGTAAACCGATTGAATTCGGCTTGTAATTGAGGTTCGGATGGTGTGTAAAAATATACATTTTCCGACAAATTTTTTTCGAAAATTTTGGGTACCAAGAGTAGGCTGTTAGTAACCTGAAATAACCAAAAACATTTTGTCATACACATACTGGAAATATTTTTTAATTTTGCTCTGTATCGTCAAAATAGAACAATTTTGGGCTAGCAGAATTCTAGGAGAGATACAAACATTAACAGTTTGTTTTTCACAGCTTTCGGAAATCGCCAGTAAATAAATATATCTTAGGAATTTACTAACAAACCGTTAGGTTTATACAATTCTAGGGTTACAAATTCAACATGAAGTCTGTTATATTATGGTCTATGTTTCTATAATTCTGCTCGTTAATATAAGTGCACCTATATAGTTTCGACTATGGAATATAAATTCATCGTGTATCAATTCACATCAATAGAATAAACGATACAGCAAGGATTTAATCACCGTTTCTTAGTGCTATGTTGGTCTCATCATTATTTTATATATTAGGAGCATCACTTTTTTGCCTGGAACAAAAAACTGCAAAAGTAAAAATTAAGATATCCGTAGGAGTTGAACCCGTACATTCTGTACCGGTAGGACGGTACAGCGCTTTAGACCACTTGGTCATGTTGTAACAAACGCGTCCTGCATTACATTGCGGGTCCTTTGCAGTGTGACACGAGTTTCCCCAAACAGGTGTGAAACACTGCAGATACTCTAGTTTTAGTTATTTAGAGCGGGTAGAAAATAAACAACTGCAATAAACCGGACCAACGCGACAGAAATGACACACGAAAGCTAGCTACCAGTGTTTCGCGGTTACAGTCACCAAAACCGTTACAAAACCACTCCACTTCTGGAAAAATGATTTGGATAACGCTTTATATTATAGCTCTTGCGTTTTTTAGTTTGTTCAATCATTAAAAATCCTAAAGATTGCTGCACCAGCTGTTTAGTTTTCTCAAACATTGTACCGCAACAGAGGAACAATTTCTGGTTGCTATTATTTAGGGTGAACCCAACGGTTATTAATAGATTTGTAGTGTTCTGTTCCCTATGAAATGAGCATTCTGGATTTCTTATTTGAACAGAAATTGCTTGGACGTTTTCAGGATATATAAAATATAGAAACTTGATTTGAAAAGAGCACTTACTTTAAATTCTGCCGCTTCAACTTCCATTTCAACCTCTAAATTTCGTACCGCTTGATAGGCCAATGGAAATGCTAATAATGCTAAGACGAGAGAAAGTGTTCCTAAGCTGGCAGCAATCCATGCTATTGTTTGGTTGTTGGACTTCATGGGTACTACGTTAATATAACGGTCAGTATACTGAAATACCAAATTTCAATAGTATTTTAAAACACAGATTTTTTCTAGAATATTTCGCAGCTAACGGAAATGGTAATAACGCCATGACGAGAGAAAGCGTCCTAAGCTTTCAGCAATCCATGCTATTGTTTGGTTGTTGGACTTCATGGCTACTACGTTAATATAACGGTCAGTATACTAAAATAGCAAATTTCAATAATATTTTAAAATACAGCTTTTTCTCGAATATTTCGCAGGTAACGGGGATGCTAATAATGCTAGGTCGAAAAAAGTGTTCCCGAGCTGACAGCAATCCACGCTATTGTTCGGGTGTTGGACTTCATGGCTATACGTTGATATAACGGTCAGTATACTGAAATACCAAATTTCAATAGTATTTTAAAACACAGATTTTTTTCTAGAATATTTCGCAGCTAACGGAAATGGTAATAACGCCATGACGAGAGAAAGTGTCCTAAGCTTTCAGCAATCCATGCTATTGTTCTCGCGTTGGACTTCATGGCTATTACGTTAATATAACGGTCAATTTGCTGAAATAGCAAATTTAAAAATATTTTAAAACACATTTTTTGTTGAATATTTCGCAGGTAACGGGAACGTTAATAATGCTATTACGAGAGAAAGTGTTACTAAGCTGGTAGCAATCCATGCTATTGTTCGGGTGTTGGACTTCATGGTTATTACGTTAATATAATGGTCAGTATACTGAAATAGCAAATTTCAATAATATTTTAAAACACACTTTTTTTCTCGAATATTTCGCAGCTAACGGGGATCCTAATAATGCTAGGACGAGAGAAAGTGTTCCTAAGCTGGCATCAATCCGTGCTATTGTTCGGGTGTTTGACTTAATAGCTATTACGTTAATATAACGGTCAGTGTATGGGCTAGCATTACCGACTAGTAATTGCATTTACTGCACGTATAATAATCACACTTAACAGTTGCTAGTATTCAGCATGTCTCGCTGAAAATATGATTTAATTGCAATGTATCCCATTAAGGCTCAATTGATTTTCCTCATGGAATTACCTCGCAGGTGTAGCAAATTTAAAGTTTTATAAAACAAACCGCGAAATTGCACAGCCGATATTTTAACACCTCTTCAGCGCCGTAATTGGTTTGAATAATGTGCCTGTATTTATCTAAGGTTAAGTCGGCTTGCGAGGTTCTTTCATGTTTGCTAACTCGGATCACCATATTACACGCAAGTAACTAATCCAATTAGGTTTTTATCGTAATTGCCGAAATTTTACTTTTCTACCTGCAGCAACTTTGGAACCTACATAAAAAGTGCAATTGAATTTCCAAAACTGTTCGGTGTAAAGCTTCACACTTTCGCGCTATATGGTGATGTAGTTAATCCAGGTGAAAAAATTTCAAAACCCACAAACCGTATAATATATTTTATATCAGACAAATGTTACGCTTTACTTCTTTAAGTTGTAGATAAAGTTAAAAGTTAACAATGTTTTAAAACACAGTTGTAGACTATATTCTACTTCTCTTCACATGTTGAAATATTGTTTGAAAATATATTAATTATAATGGAAAGCAAAGCAGTAATATAAATTGCTAATTAAACATTCGTTTTGTTAACATTTCTTTTTCATTAAATGTGAAATGAGTTATCGCTACAAACATATATTTGTGTTTGTGTAAAATATATATCATAGTGAAAACTATTACAGAAACGAACACTAATGGTTAATAATTTTCTTCTGAGGTTATACATTTTACATATTATTTGTATGCATGGTTACACCAACGCCTGAATATACTGGAGCGTATATGCTTTTATACTTTAAAATGTAGACTGATATATTTATATATTTATACTGATATATATTTACACAGAGATATATATTAGAACCTAATACACAATTCACATGAGTTATAAATAATGAGACGCTTGTGCCAATGTTAGAAACACCTTATGTCCTTTCGTGGTTACTCAGTAATGAATCCATACTCTTACTATTTATATTGTAAACTTTAAAAATATTGTCATTCTGTAACTACGATAGCAAACGGAAACGGAAACTGCGATAGCAAACGCGTTTTAGTCCAACGTAGACAAAAATTTGGAGTCTTTGCCTTTCCATTTTGGCTTCTTTTGAAAAGGTTTTCTGCCTGGTTTTAATAATTAGAACTATGTTTTTTAAGGCTTGTAATTTTGGTATGCTGATTATGCACAATTGTATGTTCTTACCGAGTATAAAATTATGGTTAAAAAACCACGCACATGGTTCAAAACCAAAAAAAAATTAAAGATAAATATTAAATATATATGTTTTTTAATTAAAGATACGTATTTAAGGCACAGTATATAATAGATCCATAGATATAAATGTAGTAGAAATCAATAAATATAAATTTGTAATATATATTATAGATATACACTTTACATAAATGTATATATATTTTTAAATAATGGAAGTAAAGGTACCCTTCCTAAGACACGAACCCCCCTCAAACCATATTTACCTCCTACTCTATTATGGTTCCGCACACATTGCGCACACTCCTTCCGCCGAAGGCGCGCTGAAAAAAATTATAGCAAAATTTGGAAAAATTGGTCCATAACAAGCAAAAATAGTAGCAAAATTGAAGCCACCCCTGAACACCTCACCCGCCCCACCCTCCGGAGAACCTTCCCATCCCCCCGCAACCGTTTACCCCCATACGCCGACACCTATGACACAAGTATATGTATATTACACATGTATCAATGCGCACAATGCACACATTGAATATATATGTCTTACGGAATTATATATAATCTGTTGGCTTTGTAAATATCTTAAACATGAGTTATATCAACGCGTGTAATGTTCCACGAAGTGTTTGTTGCCAACAATTCCAGATGTTTACTGCCGAATGTTCATTTATAAAGTGCAGGATAAGGTTGCGCCGTTTCTGCGACTGTTTTTAGTATTTTTCATTTTTATACAGAATAAATTAGAGTTTTAAATAAAAATATATTTATAGTTGAAAAATATTATACGTACATTCAGTCAGAAGTAATGTGAGATGAAATATTATGAAGTGTTGTATTTGTGCTTTTGAAAGCTGGATTCAGCTGCAGATTCATAAATGAGTAATATATGTCTTAAACGTAATATACTATTCTCAATTTGACCCAATTTCAGGGTTATTTCAAATTATACTATTTTACTGGGTGAATATTGTTGCGCCGGTTTCCAATTTTAAAATAAAAGTTTATAAACTTTAATTTGAAAGTCGTAGGGCTTGAATAAATTTCTTGTTATATTTTAGTGATATTGTCTTATTTCATAGTGTGTTATTGTGTTTTAGCGTAGTACAGTTTGAGTTTGAGACAGAGATTTTGATAGGAAATACCCTTTAATATTTACAACTTTAGCTAGAAACAGCGTGTAAATTTTGCTATCCCAAGATACAAGTCGGACCGACCTGGCTCAAATTTGATATAGTACATATTTCAAACGCGTCTTATCTGTCTTACGTGTTCATAATAATCCATGCTGTGTTTCACATATTTATTTCATAATAATCCATGTCATATAGTACAAGTAAAATATACTTTTGAATAATACGTTGTACGTATTTAAAGCATAGGTGTCGATAGAAAGGTAGGGATTACAGCTAATCATCTTCCCCCTGCGGACAGATTAACCCCTCCCCCCGCGGACAGTCTACCCGAATCCTCGCTCCCCTCGCCCCCGCGGAGAGCCTACCCCCATAAGCCCACCTACCTTCGACAGCTATGATTCAAGGATATCTCATTGTACTTTACTGAATATTTGTTGTTGGTAGCCCATGTAGCTGTGATGTGTTTGTAAAAATAAATTTGTTCCCTTATATTATGGTTATAAAATGGGTCCATTTAAATGGTAATTGAAAAACTACAACGGTTACACTTAGACGCCTTCAATAACTTATCCAAAATTATAAACTACCAATGAAACAATTGTAACGATGGCTGCGGACATAGGCACAGTGATGTTAATAACGCTGGCTGACGAAGTGGTCACAAAATTTGTGCCGTTGGCCGCTTCGAGCACAACAAAATAATTTGTAGCTGATTATAGCAATTTGATCTATAGTGCAGCGATGTATGCAGTAGGTAGCGTAGCTGTTATTACAATGTTTAGAGACAATATGGCGTGCCACAACAACTGTTGTCATTGTATTGTTTGAAACACAGGCTACAGCCGCTTAGCAACTTAATGCAATCAGTGCATGCACATCTTCATGAACATTGCATTAAACTTCAAAAAATTTATATACAGGGTGCCCGCGGTCGGGAAAATCTTTGAAAATCCTTGAAAATCCGGGAAAACGAAAAGTGACCGGGAAAATCCTTGAATTTCGGCACAAATCCTCAAAATTCGGGAAAATCCTTGAATTTGGTTGGAATTCCCTTGAATTTTGTTTGGTATTCAGTGAAGTTACTGCGACAAAGTGCAGACGTATATATTCTTCTAAATGTGTTCAGAATTTTTATCCTAAATGTTGCTTATATGCACCTCCGGGTCTAATTGTTTAATGCACATTCGTTTCTATCTTCCTTGTTATATTTATTCAACCGTATTGGAATGACGACGCGTGCCCTAGTTTATATATAGTCAAAGCCTAGACATCCGAATAGTAAAATGTAAGCCTAAATCAAAGCTTGCCCGATGAGGAGCTTGACTGCGAGATGCACATGTTATTTACCGTGTTTAAGCCATGTTTATTGGACGCTGAATGACCCTTTTCGTTGTGCTCAGGCGTCTTTTGCCGCTTGCGGTACGGATCTTTGACCTGATAACCTTATCCAAATCACCTCATCCCCAGCTTGGGTATCGTCGCGTCCTCGGGTAACTAACTATACGCTAGGGGAAAGTAGCACACTGGAGTAACAACTGATAGTAACGAGCGGATAGGCATGTTGTTGAAAGAAGTTGAAAGAAGGGATATGGGATCCAGAAATAAGCTTGCAACAGCGATTTGTCGTTCGGGAAAATAGCCATAAATATTCGGGGAGATCCTTGAAAATCCTTGAAAATAGACTTCTTCTGGGCGCGGGCACCCTGTATATAGTAGTTTGTTGATCTGCTGTGTGGTGTTTGTAAGCATTAAGCAGTTTCACCCTGAGCCTAAGCATAAGCCTAAGCCCATGTCTACGCCTACGACTAAGCCTAAACGTAGCCTGGGTTCAAAGTTAAACTTAAAATTGTTGTTCGATTTTGTTGATGCCAAGCGTTCCCCCTGTTATAGGAGATGAGAACTTGACGTGAACCGATAATTTGCACTATATGCGTACAAATTGTGTCGTCCTTGAATATGTACTTCAATATTGAAATTCAGATAGAATCAATTGCGAACTTCAGGTGAGCTTTTTATATAAGTTTGAATAAAGTTACAAAAAATAGTGTAAAATTTTAACAGCAACGCGTGGTCAGAAAATAAAGAATAAGCCTCATAAAGATTAAAAATAGTTTTGCTTTTCTCACATTTTTCTTTATTGTCAGTTTATTCATGTTGCGTTATGTTTCGGGCAGTTAGTTATACCAAGAGTGCATTAAGGAGGAGTATGACACCTCCCTGCACTCACATGTTAGCCCGTGTTTGATGATACGGGCGTTTTCGGCTTGACCCCCATGGGGGGTAGCTCGGACCCTCTCACAGTTTTTTGGGGGGACGGTAGGTCGGAACCCCCCAAAAGTTGGTGGGGGGGTCCGAGCTACCCCTCCAGAAACTGGGGAGGGGGGCATCTCGACCCCCCAGAAACTGGGGGATCAGGCCGAAAACGGCGGTATCATCAAAAACGGGCTAACATGTGAGTGCAGGAAGGTGTCATACTCTTCCCTTATGTACTCTTGGTTATACTGCTAGCTAGCTGTCTTTTTATAGGAACCAATACCGTTCTACACTAGTTCTGTTCAGTTTTGTTGATTTGGCCATACTTTATGAAAATTACTTGATTTTATTTGGCTGAAGCCTTGTCGTTGCTGATGCCAAATTTTTAGATAAGAATTTTCTCAGAAAGCAACAAATAATACAAAAATTATACTACCGAAACAAATGGATTTATTTCTGGTTTTCATGTAATATACCTAATTTTTCGAAATGTATTTATGCAATAATAATATATACATCATTAATGCGTGTATATATTTTTGTAATATAAAACATATATAAATACAGATATATGCATATTAAATAAATTACATCTAATCCATATATGCAAATTGTTTCTATAATTTGATACTTTTTCTCTATCCTTACTAACATTAGTTTTATTTAAAAATGCGACAGTTACACGATTTTTGTTTTTTCGAGCTAAATAGTTTTTGCTCTTTGATTAGTTGTAGTTGACTTGATACATTTGAGAAATCACTGCAACGAAAGTGATTTTGACTGACAAAACTTTGCTCTGATTATTCAGACAATGCTCTGTAATTGGCTTGTGAAAATGGATCGCCAAATATATAATATGAAAAAATATGTAATGGTTAAAAGTACAATCGTAGTGAACGATTGACGATAATATTTTTGAATGCGCGCTTACAATAATTACAATAGTTATACTATACTATTGTTAACTGATCTTAGCACGCGATATAATGTTTGAATAATCTATGTGTACTTAAAGTGAACTCAAATTAATTATTAATATACTACAAATTAAATCTAATAATTCAATATAAATGAAGAGAACACAGTTTTAGGTTTAGAACTTTCTAAGCCAACCTAACTCGTTATTAATTTTCTATATTTTTTCTCTAGGTCAAAAACTATTGAAGAATTACAAATAATAAATTTTGTTGTACTTTGGATATAGTACATCTAACTATATCTTGATTCTCTTACCAAGTCGTTAAGTTATAATTAGCAAAAATGAATTGGTTACATCAGTATATGTTGGGCGGACCTAGGTTCGATACCTGATGAGATTATAATATGATAGACTGCCGAATGAATTTTGACCTCGGATAGTAAGCACAACGAAGTATTTAAGTAATACGTAAATTAATGTTTTAGTCCACAGCTGTGTTTTCAGTTTCTGTTGATTGTTTTTTTAAAGACAACATCTTAGCTAACGCCAAAATCTCTATTGACACTTAGCTAATTGTACAGTGAGTAGGGTGCTTTGTATATTGATGCCTTCAAGAATTTATGCTACTGTTAATATTTGGCCAATACAAGAAATTATGGCCATCTCGACGTTTTACCACACGGAATTTATGTTTTATATGACGGTTGTCGCCATCAAAGCAACTATATACCTGCTAATATGCCAACTAAATCAGTATATTTTAAAATGTTTATGTTGATAAAAGCAAACTTTGATACCGCAAAGTGCCCTGCAAACTTGAAAAAATATAAGTTGTTCACTTTCATGATAAACACGTCGTAAAAGGAAAATACACTGAAAATAGATAATCAAGAAGAAACGTGACATACACAAAAATCTATAAAATCACGAATAAATTATGAAATACGAGAAACAGATTCATATGTATACTACACAAAGCCTTATTAATATAACTTGATAACCAGTTTCCCAACATAGATACATATAGTACTTTCCATCAAATCGAGCAGTTATACACAGAAGATGTCAGCAATACTCTTGTCCAGAGGTTAACATTTCGCAAGGATGTCGACCATACTGTCCATTTTCCCGTCTATGTAGTTAATATCTACTAATTAGAAAATTTTTAAAAACTATGTAGGATGTCAGCGGCACGGTGTTCCCGTCACTGACCGTAACGTTGTCAGTTCACTTAAACTTAAAACGTGGGAGACATTACAACATGAACGACGCAGAATCATTGCCAATGATATAAAAGATTATAGAAGACATTGGTTATTAATGTAGCGGTTTTCTATTGATACTAGACTGGGTTATCAACCTCATTTAATTTTTAAATTTCTGTGATACTCGTTTAATTATCTATTAAGAGGTTTAAAAGTAATAGAAAAACAACAAAATTTGAACAAAAACAGAGCTGCAGACTTGTTGTTGCTATAGGAGAGGATGTTGTAGTGATATTGACATATTTTGTGAGCTTTCGATCTAAATGCAATGTGCTGTAATGAAATTTTTTACGAACTTATGCAATCATTGCCAAGTTATACGAGGATGCTACATTTTATGCATGGTATTGATCTAAAATAGGTGGTTGCACACTATTAGTACTTATTAAACGGTTATGCGGTTTATGTCATTATTACAAGTATCATAGAAAGATGGTAAGAAGTTGCATCTGTTTTGATTTATGTGCTCAGCACTACAAAAACTCACTAATTTAACACCTTAGAAGTTTACAGATGATAACATCATAGCACGAACTGATTTTGGCTGGAAAATGGGAATTGTTCAACCACTGCTTGTAGACAGAAGGAGGTGCAGGCAAGTGATTTTACCTGTAAGAGCCGCACTATGATTGCGACCTATGGCAAAGCGATGAATTTTCGCCTATCTGTTCATGAGAAATATATGTTGCAAAAGAAATTGCGTTTGAGCAACGCAGCTTGGCAACATGATAATCTATCTTACATGAAAACACAATAAATTTATCCAGTAATAATTATAAACAGTTTGCCAAATTTCTGTCGTTTGGTAATTACTATACGAAAGTGATGTCTCGCCTTCGATGGCCATTTTCAAGATATATTGGGTAAAGCTATCATGCTCACGTTACCTCCTGCTCTAATGCTAAAAACAATCATATTTTTGCTGCTGAATTTAATTTATACCAAGGGTAAACACATAACGGTAGTAAGAACACATATTAATATATATTTTATGTATTTATGCACGTACACGTGTAATAACCGGTGACGCAGCTGCATGGCGCAACTTCCTAACACCATGCCCATACGACCCCGGCTATCGTAACCTCAAGGGTGGACCGTGAATACTAAATTTTGAACCTATTCTTGGTCAGACCCAAGAAGCTACGGAGCTTAGCAGGCCGCAGGCGCGCTTCACGGGGTGTGTTCGGACCCCGCCCGAAGGGTTGCGCACGTGTCTAGTATCGGGTATGATTTCTGAG
>JASANE010006158.1:0-10122 GCA_030248225.1 Trileptium ribeirensis | reverse complement strand
ATATAAGAAGTTTTGCCGCCACGGTTGTTTCAAATAGCTTATGCTTAGAAACGGCAATCTTTAAGACTGATATTCAACATTGTATGTTCTATTTAAAATTTACTCAGCTATAAATGGTTTGTATTTTTCAACAAATAACAGTTTAATGTTCCGCGTTTGGAATGGACATTTCCCAACTCATATTAGTTTCGCCCACGTATCAAGTTCAATATTTGGTTTTAATAATGAATTTATAGTTTTGAAATATGTCAACGATAAATCCGAGTGCCAAATCAACCTCAAGATGGTTTCGGAGATGTTTGTGACAACCTAAACACTACAGACTAAAACCGCATCGTCACCATTTTTGCTGACGAACAAATAATTTGTTAAAATCCATCTTCAGAGTGATTGTTTATGAGTAAAAACTGACAGACATAATAGAAATTTTCACGATCTTCCCCCATAGCGGTTCTTAGTGGAATCTGTGCGAGCGAAGTATGTGTCGAATAGATTAAGCTAATATTTTACTGAAGTGACTTTTAGTACAATGCGAGTTTCTGCTTCTACGTGATTACATATTTGACGGCACGATCTTCCGTTGATGAAATGAGATTTTTGTCTCTTTTGGCTTGCTGCAAAAACAATTGTTTTTTATAATCAGCTATAAGAGACAAATGTCTCTTATAGCTATCGGTAAGGGTTTGAAGTCTCTTACGGTTGGCTTTAAGAGACTTTTGTCTTTAACTGCAATGCGTTACAAACTAAAATCTGTTATGACTGTCTTTAAGATATTTTTATCTCGCATGGCCAGTCGTCAGAGTCTTTTATCTCTTGTGGCCAGCTCCAAAAGACACAAATCTCCTGCATACAGCTGTAAGAGACTAAAATATCTTACAATTGTCTGTAAGAGATTAAAATATCTTATAATTGACTGTAAGAGACAAAAGTGCCTTATAGCTATCTATATGAAAGTAAAATATTATACAGCCAGCCTTAAGAAATTTTTGTCTCTTACGGAAGGTCGTTAGAGACAAAACTGCCCGGTTTCCGCACGCATTTTTTCGCGAAACCTGCATATTAGCTAAATACATTTCTAGGGTCTGCTCGGCCCAAAAAATGTCACACTGGCTGACCGCGGCCGGCCATGCATGACTTTAGAGCCGCGGCAGACTGTGACAAAATCCGGCTTTGCTGCACACATCTTAAGGTAAATGATGCATTACATAATAATTCGTGTGACCAACTATGTGTGTCCATCTCTGATCGAATATGTGAATATTATTATACAACGTCTGCATTGGTTAAATTAAACATTGTTAGATCATGGAACACGTCGCCAGACCACGAACAATCGAAACCCAACGGTTACCAAGAATCATCTAGCTAAGTACTTCGGTAGTCATTATTTAGCGTCATTTTTATTCATTAGTTTTACTTACGTCTAACCTTAATTGCAACTCGATGGAGAATATTGTTAAAACATTGGTCAGGATTCCAGGGACAATAGTTAATTGCCGTTTTTCGTACAAGAATTGCAAATAAATACCCATTGCACTGCACTGAATACAATATCAACTTACCTATTCAACCCTGAGACGAGTTCTCGTGTGTGACATCAACACATTCGAGAACTCATAATTTGTCTCCGCTTATGCGGCGTTCACGTTATAATATTCCCAACGTTTCACGACGCATTGTCACGCACACTGTTGACAACAGGGTGTCTTAGACACAACCATGTTTTTAATAAATTTTTTCAAAGGTAGCTAGTTACACGTATTACCACTTCTCGACAGTGTCAGGCACATCGTGTCTTCTGGCTGTTTTCTTGGCAGTGTTCGGAATTATTCGATTCGAGTAATGTTCATATGGGCAAGATACTAATATCGAGCGTTTGGAAAAAACTACACAGCACAGTTGACTAATAAACCACATTAGCTACAGACGGTGTTCGTTATAGTTAGCGCCAAATTGGTAGCTAAGGGTGTGTACGACATTGTCAAGAAAAAATGTAGTACCTAGGGGTATGTCGTGCACCCTCGGCAATTGATTTACAGTATGAGTGTCACCCAGACTGTCTATACGGTAGTATCGCGAATACGGGTGGTAAAAAGTTCCAAACAGCTGGGACATTATAACGTGAACGCCGCATTATCATCAATAAAAAAGGTGTATTAAGGTCTCTCCAACTTATCTAGTATGAATTCAAGGACTGTGTTTCAACGACGCATTTTTGGTTATTTGGGGCTTGAACAAAACCACTAAAACAGTATCGAATAACTTACGGATACAGCAAGCAAAAATTTCTTATCAACCTTTGGATAATCAATTCTTCGAAAATAATTGAAATTCGTGGAAATATTTAACTAAATTTGAGACAAAACTCGGAGAACGGACTTCGATGGGAAGAAGAATAAAAATGACGCTAAATAATGACTACCGAAGTACTTAGCTAGATGATTCTTGGTAACCGTTGGGTTTCAATTGTTTAAGATCATTTGGCGACGTGTTCCATGATCTAACAATGTTTAATTTAACCAATGCAAGCGTTTGTATGATGATGTTCGTGTATCGATCAGAGATGGACACACATAGTTGGTCACACGAATTCTATGTAATGCATCATTTACCTTAAGATGTGTGCAGCAAAGCCGGATTTTGTCACAGTCTGCCGCGGCTCTTAAGTCATGCATGGCCGGCCGCGGTCAGCCAGTGTGACATTTTTTGGGCCGAGCAGACCCTAGAAATGTATTTAGCTAATATGCAGCTTTCACAGAAAAATGCGTGCAGAAACCGGGCAGTTTTGTCTCTTACGGCCGTCCGTAAGAGACAAAAATCTCTTAAGACTGGCTGTATAATATTTCAGTTTCATATAGATAGCTATAAGGCACTTTTGTCTCTTATAGTCAATTGTAAGATATTTTAATCTCTTACAGACAACTGTAAGATATTTATGTCTCTTACAGCCGTCTGTAAAAGATTTTTGCCTTTTAGAACTGGCCACAAGAGATAAAAGTCTTTAACGACTGGCCATGCGAGATAAAAATATCTTACGAACAGTTATAACAGATTTTAGTTTGCAATGTATTGCTGTTAAAGACAAAAGTCTCTTAAAGCCAACCGTAAGAGACTTCAAAACCTTGCGGATGGCTGTAAGAGACATTTGTTTCTTATAGCTGGTTATAAAAGACAATGGTTTCTTGCAGCTAGCCGAAAGAGACAAAAATCTAGTTCACCAACGGAAGATCGTGCCGTCAAATATGTAATCACGTAGAAGCAGAACCAGCATTGTACTAAAAGTCACTTCAGTAAAATATAGCTTAATCTATTCGACACATACTTCGCTCGCACAGATTCCACTAAGACCGCTATGGGGGAAGATCGTGAAAATTTCTATTATGTCTGTAGTTTTTACTCATAAACAATCATCTGAAGATGGATTTTATCAAATTATTTGTTCGTCAGCAAAAATGGTGACGATGCGGTTTTAGTCTGTAGTGTTTAGGTTGTCACGAACATCTCCGAAACCATCTTGAGGTTGATTTGGCACTCGGATTTATCGTTGACATATTTCAAAACTATAAATTCATATTAAAACCAAATATTGAACTTGATACGTGGGCGAAACTAATATGAGTTGGGAAATGTCCATTCCAAACGCGGAACATTAAACTGTTATTTGTTGAAAAATACAAACCATTTATAGCTGAGTAAATTTTGAATAGAACATACAATGTTGAATATCAGTCTTAAAGATTGCCGTTTCTAAGCGTAAGCTATTTGAAACAACCGTGGCGGCAAAACTTCTTATATACATGGTACCCCCTCCAGTTAAAGCGTAAGCTATTTGAAACAACCGTGGTA
Organism: Trileptium ribeirensis; assembly: GCA_030248225.1. Lineage (NCBI taxonomy): Eukaryota > Metazoa > Nematoda > Enoplea > Enoplida > Thoracostomopsidae > Trileptium > Trileptium ribeirensis. Next base: position 6,276 of record JASANE010006158.1, on the reverse strand, counting down.
GCAAAACTTCTTATATGCATGGTACCCCCAGATTCAAATATCTTACAATTGACTATAAGAGACAAAAGTGCCGTATAGCTTTCCATATAAAACTAAAATATTATACAGCCAGCCTTAAGAGATTTTTGTCTCTTACGGACAGCCGTCAGGGACAAAACTGCCCGGTTTCTGCACGCATTTTTCTGTGAAAGCTGCAATAGTAAAATCGAGCTGATAAATTGTCACAAGGGCCGGAATCGGTTCTAAAAGCCAGAAATATATGACAACGAGGAGAATCGCTAAAAAATGGAAATGATTATAGTTATGATCATATATTCGTAAAACATCCTTCCAGTTACAATAGCATAATTTTCATGCATGGGAAAGCATGTTTTACATAGCTACTAGGTTGGCTTGTAAAAGGCGCTTAAAAAATTTTGAAAATAGCGATATTTACGTATTTATTTTGCCTGGATTTATGCGCTTTGCTTTTAATTACTACTAATCTTACGTTTTTGGGCCTAGAGTTAAATATTTTCGATGTAACACAATCTGCTAAACTGAATGTTATATATATTGTTTTAAGTAGCCCGTTCCGGCTATGAAACTCTGAGACACAGCCAAATGATGCATAATGACTGGTTTACGATAAGTTGAGTGCAGTCTAACCTTAGTTTCGTCCGGCTGACAAAGTAGATTCAGTGTACATTGCTATTGCATAAGCTAGCTATATGTGTTTTCCTTGTAGTCCTTTATGTAGCTCTCTGGATAATCTGTTTAGTTTAGGCTGACTTATAAGACATACTATAGTGTCCTGGCGGACTGATTTATGCGGTTAATGTTTTCATCTATTCCATATCAGTAGAAATTCAAATTTTAACAATTGTTGAGGTGGGAAATTCAAATTTTTGCAGTGCTAGATTGTGGAAAGTTTCAAATTTTGGACAAGTACAATTCTGGACAGACTCCAAGGCATGGAATTCAAATTTTCGGGCCAGTTTTAGCTAAGGTCGCGGGAGTCTCTATTAGACAAAATTCATAGTCAGCACAGACTGTCTATGTAAAATCTTGCAGTCACGTAAGACTCCTCTAGTTGCCCGGATAGAAAAGCTATATGCGGAAACGGTGTACGCCTCGAGAGACTGTTGGGCAACTTAGAGTCATTTTGCCCGAAACTTATTTGAACGCCCCACAAAGTAAAAAATATAAAGCTCAGGAGCCTCCCAAAATTCAGGTTCCCCAATGGGACGTAAGAGAGCTGTTTGGTGAACAAGAAGTAGCATTAGTGACACTTTTCGAGAATTTGGACGCTCGTAACGTGAGTCTTCGGGAGTTTTCGCAAAAGACATCTTGGTCGTGTGGGGAGTTTGTAAAGGTTTCTGATGTTGCCCAATGACCTTACATTGGATGGAGACTACTATACAAAAACCCTTCATAAATAAAATAAACAGCTGAGCTATGCTAGTATGTTTGTATGGGCTGGGAGTGGCTATGTCTCAGGGTTTGATTGCCGGGACGGGCTACTGTAAAATATTTATTACATTCAGTTTAGCAGATTGTGACGCATCGAAAATATTTTGCTCTAGAGCCAAAAAGGCAATATTAGAAGTAATTAAAAGCAAAGCGCATAAAGTCAGGCAAAATAAATACGTAAATATCACTATTTTCAAAATTATTGTTTAAGAGCCCTTTACAAGCCAACATAGTAGCTATGTAAAACATGCTTTTTCATGCATGAAAACTATACTATTGTAACTGGAAGGATGTTTTACGAATATATGACCATAACTATCATCAATTTCCATTTTTAGCAATTTTCCATTGTCGTCATATATTTCTGGCTTTTACAGCCGATTCCGGCCATTGTGACAGTTTATCAGCGTCACTTTACTATTATCTAAATATATTTGTAGGGTCTAGCTCGGCCCAAAAAATGTCACGCTGGCAGACCCCGGCTAGCCAAGCATGGCTTCATAGCCGCGGCAGACTGTGACAAAATCCGGCGCTGCTGCACACATCTTAAGGTAAATGATGCATTTGTAGCCTACGTGGTCCTAGGGGTGTTTAGTACCACCGTAGATTACACCCAACTACGACGATGCGAGCACCAAGGGCTATTTACTTTATGAGCTTATTCTTAAGGCCTTAGTATGTCACCACTTATAATAAACTCACTTATTTCTATCAGTACAACACAATTCAAATAATACACATATAAGACACATAAACGGCTGAACCGTACTCACCTTGATTGCGCAGCTTCTGAGGCCGACTGAAGCCCTGATCTAGCTGCTCAACCGCTTAAATACCCGAGCTATAAGTCTACTCCCAATTTTCTCCTAGTTGATTTCTCTAAGTGTTCCAAATTACATGTAAAGTTTTCCAAGTTTTACTCTAGTTCCACTCCCTTAAAATTCTCTCTTAAACCTAAGTGAATTTTAGTAGTTAGAGAATGAGTTTTTGTGAATTTCCCCGAATTCTTAAGTATAAACAAAATTTAAGATTTTATTCGAAAATCCAGCAGATACACATACACATATCCGCTAATGTAAGGCTAATGCTTAAGGCACCCAACCCTTACACCCAAATTCGATATATTTAAATTCTATGAGTTAACCTCACATAAAACTCTCGTAATTTTGTTACTCCTGCAAAACTCCTTCAATATTAGCTTAGTTTTAAAATTGCTCCTGCAAACTATACAAAAGTTCCAACACACAAGCGAAATGCATTAAGTGAACATAGAAACGTAAACATAACAGAAGGTACTGCATACATACACTACGTTCCGACACACAACAAATTCATAAACATATTATGTATACACACATCGTATAGAAATAAACTTATACAATACAAAGATTTTTATACACATTCACAATCAACAACCAAGCACATATCATACAGTATATGCTTGACACAGATGATAAACAATATTGTTAAATAAACGTCCCCATAGTAATATTGCTCATGGGATAGGTTTGGATACCCAAAAATGGAAACTCATGAACGCGGATATAAATCGCTTTAATTTAAACAAGGTAGGGCAAACCACGCCACATTATCCCCTCCGCTGCATCAAAATTTGTCCTCGAATTTTTTTCAGGGTAGAACTAAATGTTTACATTTAAACGCACTGAAGTACACATTCAATACAGCAATCCTTTAATCAAATCAGACGAGTCACTCAAACATTCATTCTATCAGTCAATCAATCATAGTTCTTTGTTTGTCCGTAATTATAGTCAATGTTCCAGCAGCTGGAGTACATTACATTGAATATTTTTTCTTCGCACAATATTGTTGTTCATCCAATCCAGAAGTATGGTACGGTAACATTTTACCGCTCGTGCACCAATTGCACACCTTTCCGGCCTCCATCAGCATTAATGTATCAGGTAGTGTGATCGGATTCGCATTGGCCATTGTGTTAAAGTCTGATATAAACCATATTCGCGGAACATGAATAACGACACCTCTTCTGCAACAGCCGCCACAGCTACTGCCATCCATTGCGCTGCTAAGTGGATCGAAATTATGCCCGCCAAAAATACCCACCACTTGATCGATAACAACGAAACCGTAATAAAAGGAGTTCCAAAAACAACGGCATTTACGTAAACACGGCACGATATCATTACTTATCACACACAATGTCACAGCTTCTATCATATACAACATACAGCTTTGATAATACTGAACTTTGTGGTGCGGAATTTTAAATCATGGACCTATTCGTACACAACACTACATCTAAATTATGATCACATTAAGTACCTCAATTCACTTCAATAATATTTCAGTTTTAATACACATTATACACGCACGCAATTCCGATTGATTATAAATTACAAAACAGACATAGCCAACAACGTAGTTGTCCCTTTTTAGATGCTCCATTGCGTTCAAAGATAGACTAAGGGTGTAAGACCTACGTATGTGTCAATATTTCACCTGCATGCCCGAGCCTTGGTAGATGTGGTACTTAAAGAAAAAGTTGTTGTCTTTCGATTACGTTGTTCTATTTATATAATAAGCAATTTTTTTACAAATTTCCAGTAAAAAGTTCTTTATAGATATTTTTGAGACAAAAACGTCAGAATAATTTGTCGTAAAATTGCTTTTTACTAATATATTTTTGTATATTTGTGCATTACGATGATTATGCTTTCATACATGTATATTTCAAATCTGTTTATGAAAACACATGTACCCTTGTCTATAACAACTAGTACAAATATATACATGTTTACACGAATGAAGGTTATATATTTAATAGTTAACGTATACAATAAAATATGCTGCATCGGCACATTTTTTTGCCACGATATATTAATCGCGTAGCTTTTTGTAAATCATGCTTATATTCCGTCATATAAATTGCTGGAAAGACAAAACAAATAAAAAAAATCCTGCCACTAAATGATATATTACATTTTTATGTGTTTCTTCAAAGTTGAAAATATGCGCTACACGTTTACAAATGTAAATTTAATCTTTCTATATTATTGTTTGGCTAGCGATGCGAGGCACACAGGGACATTGCACCCCCTGTGTGTCTAATTTATACACATGTAAAGGGCACACAGGGACATTGCACCCCCTGTGTGTCAAATTTTTTTTTATTCTTTAACGGCGCATACGAGACTTAAAACCCTCGTATGTCGTCGAGACGAAAAGGACACCACAACCGCGCGGACAATGGACGATCCACAAGGACATAAATTCTCCTTGTGGGTCACCTAGGGTAACCCATATATATAATATAGGACCGTTGGGTTTGTGTTCTAGGAATAAGTAAAAATACCACAACTTCCTTGAGTTGAGCCTTTTTTTTCTGAGCTAGAAAATTTTACACGGTAGTGCAAAGGCACGTAACAATGAAAATGCACACACAAATGTTATTTGACATAAATAAAAATCGTAGATTCAGGGCGAGCCTCCTTTTTTATCCTTTTTTACACGGGATCTTACCTTGAGAAAACATATCTATGCGCGAAAAACCAAGTCGGGATGGATGGCCGTCAAGAGTACGGAGCCCACCCGCAAAACATATTATTGTACTAAAAACCACATATTGAGAAGCGCTCACGAGACTATTCAGGGTTGAGTTTCCTATCCCCAGTTTTATTATTTTTTTTACCCTTGAGCACAGGATGCATTGCATACACGCGGCTAGATGGCCACTAAACCGGAGCCTAGCCGAAGACAAACGGTAATATGTATAAAGTACACATATCTAAAGCACATGCTAGCAGAACATCGAGCGTGAGTTTTTTTCCGAGTGAGTGGTCCGACACGAACAAAAATCCAATTTAAGGATGTCCAGCCGTCCCCGTTGCTCACACCCCGCCTTAGTTGAAACTGCCTACCAGGGACGCCGTCGATAGTGCATCCTCACTGTTGTGTTACGTCAGGTACACGGCTGATTTACATCACCTGGCTAGTGCAGGGGACATGAAAGGTTTTCCGTGACCAACTTGAGTTAAAACTGAGCAAGCCCCCTCACCGATTACACCAATAAGGACTAATGCACACATCCAATTGTGAAACACTAAAAATTTTTCTAATGAAACAAAACTGATGCGATTTATTAAACTTAAAAATAAATTTTAATATTGGATGTGTGGATTAGCTCCCTCCTCTAGGTTTAAAAATTCTTTTTCAAATTTTGGGGAACACTCATTTTTTAAATTTCATCAATTTTTTTCTCAAGCGCGTATTTTTTAACAAATATAAGCAAGGTCCCTAATTTTTCAAGGTTTTTTGTTTGTCCTTGTAAAAACAGTTTGAATGCAATACCTGAAACCCAGTTTGTGAACACGTAGCGAAATACATAAAACTTCGCGTATTAGCTTTGAGGTAAAATTTTTTTGAAATACATTGTTCCATATTTTGGCTATGGACCCGTTTTAAAAATCCCTACTTAAAATCAGCTACGATTCTGGTTTATTTAAAGTTTCGAAAAAGTTTATTTTTGATTTTATTTGGAACCTTACCACCTAATGAGATTCCACCGATATACATATACGGCGCGATACGCAAGCACTCAAAAACTGTTTTTATCTTTTCATAAATAAATAAGTTTATAACTCACCTGGGTTTTGCTTACTCCCATATATCCTTTTAGCTCCAGCGCCCTTTCATAGTTGTCTTTGATTATTTCCATGTTAATGCGCCAACAGAATATTATACTGCTCGGGACGGGAGACCATAACCACAACTTTTTTGACCCTCTAAAAACCTGTAAACGTCAAACTAAGAAGCAACGCTTCTGTATAAACAATTGTTTCTCAT
>JASANE010006157.1:0-24439 GCA_030248225.1 Trileptium ribeirensis | reverse complement strand
TTGCTTGATACCTCAATTCGATTCATATTGGTGCACGTACCATATTACAAATGATATTGTGCGGATTTTGTTTCGAAGTGTAAGTTCTGAGTAGGGGTTTCGAAAGGGGAGGAGGGTTGGGGATTAGGCGAGGGCCCCTCCACTTTGTAAGGTGAACTTACAAACGTAAAAAATCAACTGGTGGTGCTAGCAAAATGCCGACCATTTTTGAAGAGCTTGCGACGTTTCTGGTTCGGAGGCCTATCCTCCATGGCAACAAATACTGTAGAAGCGATATTTGTAGTATTAGGCCACATAAGATTATATTTTGTGTGAAAATTTGACCAAATTCGATACGCATATTCTCTAGTTACATGTGATCACATCTTTATTTGAGTTGATTTTTGCATGAAAAAGGGTGTTATTCAGCGGTGGTTCCTTAACCCTCCTAATATTGTATTGTCTTCAAAGACAAGACAGCGTTTACTCATTTCAATCTTACTAATTGAAGATGGAAAACTGCGACTTAGTGACTTTTTTACCTCTGTTTTAAATGAACAATGAACAATTTATTGAATATTTCAAATACAACATACGTTTAGAATATGACATGTTGGTAAAGTGTGGATAAAATGCAATAAAAATATTTCTTTATATGTACTCCAAATTTCTATAAAAAACAGTTAGATAGGGACAAGTCCAAACTTACATCTAACCTAAATTCCTAGCGTAGTGCAGAAAATGACAGAAGTCGACTGTATCAAGCAGATGTTTAAAAAATCGGAATATTCTACCTGAATTGGTTTTAGTTAACTATTTGTGACGTAAGGCTTGTTTCAGTCACTTAACAGAATCAGCTGATAGAGGCATAAGCACCACACAGTACCACCGGCCAGCTGATATAGGTACATCACCACACATTAGCGACCACAGCAACAGGCTATTTCAAACTGCTATATTCCTAAGATGCTTGTCATTACAAATATTATTTTTATGTTTCAGATTTCGATATAACTAGTAGAAATACTAGCTTAGACATTTTGATATATTAATCTTAATCTGGTGTTTTACAAAAAAGTATATACAACTAATGCCGGGAATTTTTGAGGAGAGTGATGTTTCTGATAAAGGCTCTGATCATGAGCCATCTTCAGACGAAGGAGAAGTGGACTATACCAACGCATATATTACCGCGGCCCACATAATTTTTATTTCACGAGACCAGAAGGAAGAACGGAGCAAGGGTCCGTTGGCTGACCGGGGTAGACAGCAGGTGCAGAATGTCCTTCGTGTACCACCAGGAGTATCCCGGTTTAAAACAGAACGTTGTTAGGACATAAAATGTTCGCCTAAAGTTTACTTGAGACCCGGAATTGTGAACGAAATTATTCAAATGTCGAACTGGGTGGGCAGAAAGCCGTATATGACCACGATTGGGCGGATACAACTGTTGATAAATTTTGGAAATTTGTTGGAATCTTGCTTCTTGCCGGAGTATACAAGGTTAAATATAAGGCAATTATTCAACTTTGGAACACCCAGTGTGGACGCGCCAACTTTGGGACATCCATCGTACGGAACCGTTTTCAGCAAACCCCTCGAGTATTGCGGTTTGACAACGCTGAAAAGCGGAGACCAGGCCGAAGATCTGACAAACTTCCCCCAAATTTAACATGTTGGATATGTGGGTTCGAATGTTTGGAGATAGCTATGTGCCAGGCGAATCCCTAACTGACGACGAACAGCCTGTAGTGTTTTGAAGAAAATATCTGTTTAGGCAGTATATATATATATACCAAGAAAGCTTGGTCGGTATGCGATTAAAATCTGAGCTATTTCCGACAGTAGCAATAGCTAGGTTCTCAACATTCACGTGTACCCTGGAAAGCAGGAAGGTCAACCTCGAGAGATAAACCAAGGAGAGCGGGTCGTTAAGGACTTGATCGAGGTATTTCAAGTAACTGGGTAGGACATTAAAGTGACAACTTTTTACTAGCTTGTCTGTTATACGCAAGTTGTTTGATCGAAAGCTCAGTATAGTTAGGATGATGACAAAAAGAAGGAACTGCCGGATGAATTTGTAAACCCGAAGGATCGAAACGCATTTACGTCGCTCTTTGGGTTCCTTGGTAATGCATCCTAAGCAAAGCAGCGCAACCTATTGGCGGGAAAAGGAGAAGGTGGTAACTCTGCTAAGCACTATGCATCACGATTTGGTCTTGGCAGCCGGTGCTACCCGAAAACATGAAATTATTTATGGATTACAGCAAAAACAAAGAACGCGCTGACACAATGGATCAGCTAGTACGGACTTATTCAAGGAAACGCATGCCACGCCGATGGCTCTGTTCTGTAACATATTGGTTGTTTCCGCCTTGAACGCTTTTGTGATGTGGATGGCGATTGAACCGTGCTATAAAAAGGGCAACAATTACAAAAGACGTTATTTTCCGGAGTAGCTGGGACTGGATCTGGTTTGGAGGTGTTCAGGCGAACTGTGACGATCAAATTGTCGAATTGGCCGAATCTTCGGTAATGGGAGGAAACGGTGTTGCTTCAAGTGTTCACGTGCCCGCGATCTGAAGTGAAAGTCAAAATACAGCATTTGGCAGAAATTTTTATGCAAAATCATGCTGTTGTTTGTAGGGATCAGCACTGAACAGGTTGCTTTGATTACATTTGCTCAATTGACATATGTTACTAGACTGAAACGAAGTCATCTTATAGCACTCTAGAAGCATTGTTCTGGTTGTAACAGGCTTTGGTACTAGTAATACAAAAATTATCAAAGTTAACACTTCTAATAGGGAATTTCGATGTACTTTCAAATTATTGCCCCATGCTCTCATAAATATCTGTATTACCAGTAGAAATATGCAAAAGTCGTTGCATTGTGGCATCATTTTTCCTTTTTGTGTCTGTAGCACTTCGGCAACTTATCATTTGGGCAATTTTACAGTAAATCTATTGGTGCATCAGTGGCGTTATTTCTGGGGCCCATATACTATCTCAATAATGCATTCTGTTTGGGGTCTTTAAAGACCGCACTGGTACCGAATAAAGGCAGTAAAATTTCTGGCACTATGAGGGTTACTGCGTGGAGTTAATATAGATAAACACGCATGTATGAATATGCTAATGACTCGTTTACGATACGTGGAGTGCAGTTTAGCTTAGTCTTGTCCCGCTATCAAAGCAGATTCAATGGACATTGCTATAGCACGAGCTAGCTAAACATGTTTTCCTTGTAGCATTATGTAGCTCTCCGGATAACCTGTCTAGTCTAGGATAACTATATAGGACGGACTATAGTGTGCTGGCGGACTGATTTACGCGGTCAATGTTTTGTTTTATACTATACCAGTAGAAATTCTAAAATCTTCGCAGTGCTACATCGTGTAAAGTTTCAAATTTTTGACAAGTACAATGCTTGACAGGCTCCAATGTGTGGAATTCGAATTTTGGCGCGTGTTTTAATTATAGTCGCGGAAGACTCTATCGGACAAAATTCATAGTCAGCTCAGACTGTCTATGCAAAACCTCTAGTCACGGAAGATTAATCTAGTTGCCCGGGGTGTCTAGAAAAACTATATGCGGAAACGGTGTGCGTCTCGTGAGACTGCTGTACAACTTAGAGTCATTTTACACGCAACTTAATGCATCATTTACCTTGTGTGCAGCAGGGCCGGATTTTGTCACAGTGTGCCGCGAATCTAAAACCCTGCTTGGCTAGCCGCGGTCAGTTATTGTGACATTTTTCGGGTCGAGCCAGGCCCTACAAATATATTTAGCTAACAGTAAAGCGAGGCTGATAAATTGTCACATGAGCCGGAATCCGCTCTAAAAACCAAAAATATATGAGGACAATGGGAAGTCGCTAAAAATTGGAAATTGGTGATATTTATGGTCATATATTCGTAAAACATCCTTCCAGTAACCAACAGCGTAACTTTTATGCATAAAAGAGCGTGTTTTACATATCTACTAGGTTGTTTTGTAACAGGCTGTTAAACAAAAATTTTGAAAATAGGATACTTTACAGATATTTTACGTATTTATTTTACCTGCATTTATGCATCTTGCGTTAATTACGACTAATCTTGCCTCTTTTGGGCCTAGAGCGAAATATTTTTTCTGCAACACAATCTGCTAAATTGAATGTAATAAATTTTTTTCTGTAGTCCGTCCCGGCTATCAAACCCTGAGAACATAACCCCTCCCGGCTCGTACAAACATACTAGCAGAGCTTAGCTATTTATTTTATTTATGAAGGGCCGGATGTGGCTGTGCCTTTTTGAAACCAGCCGGAATTGGCTCTGTGTCAGAATCTGGCCCTAGGTACACACATCTTAAGGTAAATGATGCATTAGCCAGAGACAATTTAGTCCGCAAAGATTACGTTTTACTTTACATATCTGAATAATGCTCCAAAGGCGGCAAACTGCTTAAAACGTCAAACAAAAATATAACTTAGAATTAGCGTGAAATGCTATAGAACAAAATGTTATTGCACTAAGCACAACACTAAATAAAATTTCTCAATTGACAGTTAGCTGGACGCTCCGTTTGTCACACAGAGCCTAGCTAAACTATCTGTTTGTCACATTAAGACTAGCTAAGCTATCAGAATGTACCATAGTAGTTCAGCTAAGCTATAGTTCAACCGAACTAGATGAGTTGGACGTGTGACATAATTTGGCCCTGGCGCACGCATCTCATTGTAGATGATGCACTAGAGCCCAAATTTTCAGTTGTATCTTGAGGCTTCATCATGATTTTTCCACTTATTTGAGCCTGACTCTAAAGTGCATTTAGTAACCATGTAATAGAAATAATACAAGGTAGCAATGCTACGATGTAACATGAAAAATGCATATGTTTATTCATGTAAGATTCTGGAACAAGGTTTGAACAATATTAGTTAATGTTCACTACGTGTTTCGAAATACGTTTTAATGCAAATATTGCTGGCACACAAGGTCTTGTCAAAACTCTAACCATTATAATGGCTACGAAAACATATGATGACTGCCAAAATGTTAAAGGCAGTTAGGGTCGCTTTATGTAGTATCATATCAATATATAAAATGTCGGTACTTATGCATTATCTGCTAGTTTAGGAGTTTAAAATATTTTCAACATGGCAATCTTCAAAACACTACATTTAGCTTACATAGGGCCGTTATATATGCCTCATTAACTCATAATTATGTTGCATAATAAAATCTCAAAAAAATTATTCTATGATTTTTAAATCACTTCGTATACATTTGTTAAAATAGCGTAAACAAATCTATTTTTCTGCTTACAATTTTTATTTTAACAATGATTTTAATTTTTGAAAATTTGTATTTAAGTTGAATTCTCATTTTCAGTAAATATATAGTATGGTTGAACTATCAGCATTAACATTTCGGCACTTCAAAGTAATACATTTCAGCTAAAATTCGTTAATATTAAATATATATTTATTTAAATTAATTTGCTTTGTTAAGCTTTGGAAACTAGCATGTATACTTCGGCAGACGTCATATGTTTTTGTTGCCATTATAATGATTAGAATTTTTACAAAATCTTGTGTGGCAGCAGCATCTGCATTAAAACGCATTTCCAAGCACGTAGTGAGCAGTAACTAATATTGTACAAACCTTGTTCCAGAATCTTACATGAATAAATAGATGCATTTTTCATGTTACGTCGTAGCATTGTTAAATAATATAAAACTTTTGACAAAAATTTATTCATTAGCTAGAAGTAGAGCTAATGAGCGATTTAGCTCGATGGGCCGTAACATCATCTACGTTTATCCAAAATCATGTGTCGATGGCAGCTTCCGTTGTAAAGCTTATTTTGAATTGTCCTTTTTTTAAATAATGTTTGCCAGACGGAAGGGTCTATAAGACACCGCCAAACATCGCATTATTTATTTTTGGATAAAATTTGTTACGAAACGCTTATTGGTTGATTGAAATTCGGCATAAAGCTGTTCGGGAACAGAGCGTTCGCGATTGAAATCTAACCATTTTGTGTTCGTGAAAACTGAAGTAAAATAACCCAAATTTTTGAGAACGAAAATTTATCGATTTGATTGTGACGTCATTTTTGCATGAAATTTGTTCCCGAACACTGTATAATCCAACTTTAAGTGATAATTGATTAGGAAATAAAATTTCTGCAAACTAAAATGCCCGAAATTCTGTTCGAACACAAGATCTAATTTCTGGCACTTGAATTTGATTTCGTCAATTTTCGGTTGAAATTAAATCTGTTTTCCGTAACAAGGGTTTGCTATTCGATATCGTTAATGACAGGATAGGATGATAGGCAGGGTCACCTTAAGTTTATTTACGCATTATTGCACAACGATTAACAATTTCGTTTTGACGAAAATTATGAATTTTATTGCATAATTGAAATACATACTTATAGAAAGTAACGAGTGTATTAGTGCTACTATCTTCGGGTCGGCAGATCCTTTAGTTCATCAATTTTGGCTGTTGACTACATTTGACTATAGCATAATCGTGTTTTATGTAACATATAATGTAATCTGTTTTGTTAAAAATTGCTAATGCATTTATGATTTAGGATGATTTTGTACCTCCTAATACAAATACATATGCAGCAGGACTTCAGATTTACATTCGCAGTGGAACTGTATATCATAGCTTTTCAAGATACAGCGGCTAAGGAGAGGGCGTAAACGAGCTCGAAGAGGTGGGTAGGGCAGGAGGTATCTAAAATAAAAAAACTGGCTTAATTTTTCTATACGTTTCCCAGATTACCTAGCTTTGCCTACCAAATCTTTCATAGCGGAGGAGGGATGGTTTGCGACGCCCCACGGGAGAAAAAATGACGCTTAGGGGGTCCGTATGCTTTTAGGGTAACACCATTTATTCTTAGGATAACTATGCTGTGCATAAAACATATATATAGTGCAATCCCACATCCAAATTATATTTTGAAAGTCCCGATTTATAAATGTAAAGTTGAAACAAATAGTTCAAACTATATAAATACTATATATCATGTGTTTGAGAAATATAAATATATAATTTAATATTTTGAAAATTATCGAAACACGCAACAGTAATAAATTAAACAGCTGAACTTGAACCATTACTGGCAGTAACAGCATACAGCCGCGTGTGTTGGTATACAGCAGAAACATTCAGGCAACGAATCGTAATAACCTTCTGCGCAAATATTTGCGTTTGAACAAGCGCTTATCACAATAACAAAGAAGAGATTTTTGCGAATTTTCTACAACAAACATTGAGATCAAGGTTTTGATCACCTAAATCCTAAAACTGGAATTTAGATATTATCAAGAATCTTTCGAAATACCAGCTTTTTTGTAGAAAAACGGCTCGGATACGGTTGACATGGTTTTGCAAAGACAATGGTTCATCTGTAGCGAAATTATTATCATTTTGGGGTGTTTGAGCCTTTGAATTAAAAACAAGAATGAATTAAAGAATTACCAGCGAAGGCAATGTGTCAAATTCACGAGCGCTATAATTACACTACGATGATAATGGCATACGTATACCGAACTGTTTTGCGGTTTTAGATGGGCTCATTGATTTTCGACTGTATATTGGCGGTAAAGACGGTACCGAAATTTTCAGGGTAGAATCGGTTCGGCTCTGGTATTAGTTGCCAGGCCTCGACACTTCAGTTTCAGGCTTCATTCAGCTCAGAAGCTCTGAAATTCTGATTAGATTTGATTAACGTGGACGAACACATAGATGTGACCGAATAGAATGTAAGAACCAAGTCCCTGTAGAACCATATTTGAAACACTATTGCAACACTATTCCTTATTCAATTTGAATATGTAAGATAAAACAAACCATTTTTTATTCGCTAAGATTCCTTTGATTACCTATTTTAATTTCCAACAGTCATTTATCGTCATTTGTTACATTCTTTACAATACCTGGTATATTTATTATAGACGTTAAAATATTTTTATAATTTTTGAAGTATATAAAATTTTCGTTTTGCAAAATTTGTCAGATATACCGTAAGTTGGGATAAGACTAAACGGTTTCTGCTTAGTCGCTTATGACAAACAACAGCCACCAAACGTGTCCTTATCAGTTAATTTTCAGCTACTGGTGAGACTGCAACATAAAACTATTTTGAGCATATAATGTGCATTTCTAAGAATTAACGCTTGTAAAGGTTAGTTAGGCTAATCTGAGGGGAAACACGCGGTGACAGAAAACAGACCGGGGGTTGCTAATCTGCCTACAATATCTGGTTTGGGAAAGCTTTTATTAAAACCTTAAGATCCTTTATTTGTTCCACCAGTGACCAAAAATATATGTTTATGAAATTTATCAATCACAAAGTTAACGATAAATTATAATTTCGAGCACAATTTTTCTACGCTGTAGAGCTTTAGCTCCTGGTGCATTGGTTGCATATTGTGTTTACACTGATTTATCGTAATCCTACTTATCAATGTTAAGAACGCGACTCACTAATGCTTGTTTGTATACTTAAAGAAAATTTAGTGCACAATATAGAGTGAACGCAAAAATTACCTATAAATATTTACAGGGTCAAATGTCATGAATCCAATTGAATCCTTTTGAATATTACTAATCTATACGCTATCAGGATTTAATCAAAAAAAATTTCCGGGTTGATAAAGAAATTGGCACGAACGAGCCAATTTCTTTATGAAATAACCAATAAACTGTAAAGCCTTGGATCTCTTTTGAATTGACGAATTTTGTAAACACTTTAAATATGATTGATTAGTTTCAGTGTCTGCGTGTAGCAAATGATGCTCGTGCGAATAGAACATACTAGAAGCTATTGATTGATATAAAAAGGGACATAGAACTAAAAAGCGTTTATTTTCAAAAGATTACTCGCTTTGGGCGTATTTGCTGAATTAGGTTGTAGCAGGTTTCTCATAGAACAAGATCAGTGCATTCCTGTTCAACAGTGGATGTAAAGTTTGACCATATAACATGTAATGGTTTGTTTACGTTAATTTGTGTGCGACGTGGCTTAGCTATGTCCTAATAGGGGCGGTGACTGTCAGCATGTCCGCGTAACAACGTAGCTACTACAACGGACATATGTGACAGTTTACCGTGACCGTGTGCATTTTTTATCAGTCAGCGCTGACTATGTATTATGTCCTTAATAGCCCAAACAGATAGTATAGCATATCAGTCGTACATATCTCAATGTATAAAGGAAGTTATGGGGCAAATTTTGGCAGCTGTCCAGCGGTGGAAATTCAACTTTTGGCAGCTTTCCAGAGCTGTAAATTTAAATTTCGTCAGTTGTCAAGCGCGGGAAGTTTGCATTTTGGGTGTTGTCCAGCGCTGTAAATTTAAATTTTGTCAGTAGTCCAGCGCAGGAAATTCAAATTTTTGCAGCTGTCCAACGCTGTAAATTCAAATTTTGGCAGTTTTTCAGAGCGAGAAATTCAAGTTTGGCACTCGTCCAATGCGGGAAATTTAAATATTGGCAGCTGTCCACCACGGAAACAGTACGCCTAGATTTATCCAGTCTAGTCCGCCATGACTCCCGAACTTATCAAGCGTAGCTAATACGTAAATGCTGACAAAACAAATAGTTAGCCATGACTATTGATTGTCTGAAGTAGCAACTCTAAAAAAACAAAAGTGACATTACGAACACTAGTGTGAGCCAAGAACCTGGTTTGACACGCCAAAAGCACAATAACGGTGCTACACAACTTGGATTTTCACATTCTCGCGAATTTTGGCATATAAAAATAGATATGTATTTTCAGTTGAAAAATACTTGTTACTATAATGTTTATATTCCCCTTACAATAACTTGTTTTATCATTAATCCATATATTAATACAAATGGCTGAAAACATAGTTTTCCATCGGGGACTACGGGGTTAGAATCTTCTCTAACGGTGGAATCCCCTTCTAAACCGGTTTATGCTCTGCGCGTCCACCAGCTGCCCTCTCGCTATAAAAAATTTTGCTGTTTCTGGGTCGGTTTATCAGCAGGTGCAGTATCATCAAACACGGGCTAACGTGTGAGTGCAGGAAAATGTCATACTCTTCCCCAATGCACTCTTGATAACACCGATACATGACTGGAACGATCGTTATCAACGGTCGTCGGAAATAATTTAGGAAAATAATCCCAAAAAATATATATCTCAGAAAGTATAATACTATGTGTTTTTTCAATGATCATACTGTAAGTACAAACAACAGACACCGAATCCTCTAAAACATCAAGGCCTTTTTTGGGAAATGTAAAATTTTTCTCAGCATAGAAAATATTTTTCTTCTATTTGGTTCATTCTAAAGTATTTAAAGAGTAAAGCTTACAAGTTTTTTGATACTGTTTGTCTTCAATATGCGTTCAGTCCAGGCGTTCTTCATTGTGGTTGCTCACCTCAAAGGCGCGTACGTTTAAGTGTAGTAAAACAAGTTTTCACATTTTCCTGAATTTGCAACTCCAAAAACAATTTTTTTACATCTTTTCCTTAGCTCCAAAAACGTGGTCGTCAATCTCTTAGTTTTTGGTTACTAACCAGGCTCTACGTTTCTATTAATATCTAAACCTCATTGAAATTCGCATCTTATAAATGTTTCGTACCATATTTCTCAAATGTATAATATACTTTATATAGCACCTGTACACCTGTCAGAGTAAAGTGTTTACCATGCCGACTATACCCATATACAACTGAATAATTTTAAAATAGATAAAATATAAATATAAATTGTAAAATAGCAAAAATCTCACACACATCCACTTCTATTAACGCAATGGTAAATATCCGTCTTTCGAAGAGGAACTAAATTGCGATCAGATAGTGGCGTTGTTTAAGTCCGATTGATATCTATATTTGATCAACCGTATAAAGCAGTAAATCATAAAAAAGATCTGGCATATTGGTCCTGACAATCGTTATAAATATATATAATTTTTATATGTACATTCCAACTGCGATGGTGTACAAGATTGAAAACTGAGTAACTCTTTATGGAAGTTTAGCTCGAAATCCAGCAACATATTCATCCGTACGGCCTTTGCAATGACATCTATCATCATAATATATTAGAATGTTTGGCCAATGTGCTATGCAGCTTTTGATGCATCAAGCTGAGATTCGTCACAAACATTGTGCGTTACAACGGGTTCAGGTGTAGAGGATTCAAAATTGTGTAACTATTTATGAAGGATATTATGGTCAGAATCCAGCAACTTATTATTATGAGGTAATATAAAAGACCTGACATCTACATTTAAAATTTTTAATTATTACAGGGGTAGGCACCCGGGAACAGTGGTGCAGGATGGACCCCTGACCCCCCCTAAATCAAGCCGGGGGCTAGCCCTTCTGTATGTCCTTCAGAAAATAACGCACATTTTCCGATTTTACGCAAATTTTTTCCAACTTAAGTCAATTTAGTCAAAAATGTCGGGATCCCAGAGGTTGGCGGGCAGGGTGGGGTTGCGAATGGAGGCCTGACCCATAAGTTTTAAGGCCCATTATCGCTTATGGCACATGCGCCCTAGATGTGTTTGATCTTATCTCGCGCCCTGATGTGTTTTGTTATAGCTTGCCCTCCCCAGCCTTAAAATCGTATCCGGGTGCCTGTACATGGGTAGGGGTTAGCGACGGATTGCATTTGCTAATTTGTTATCATGCAACCGCCACCTAAATCTGTTCGCGCTTACGACGATTTCGAAAAACGATATTTCGTGGATCTGATGGTTTGGCACGGTTGTACAAGTGGATGAAATCGTCGTAGCACAGGTTGCGAATTGTTGAGTGTTAATGGGGGTTTGGCATTTATGATACATAGCCATGGGTGTGATAGATAAGATTGATTGAAGATCGGCCTGTACCGACCCTGTAGTTTCTAATACAGCAACTTGTGCTATCGAGAACGGAAATCTGCACAAACCAATGGCGAGCATATGTTGGTATTTATAGGATCGGTGGTGTATATCCGCCATATATCCATTGTATAGTCAACCACTCAACGCAGTTCAACGATCCAGTCACCGGTGCCTGTACAAATGCCGTGAAGGGTTATTGGAGGGAGTTGAAACGTTCGACCCTGTATGATGAGACGAAGAAAATAATCTCAGAACTGTGCGACGAAATTCTGTGGCAGGAGCAGGAACCGTCGAACAGACTTATTACCGTGGAGACGTATTATGATGTGTGCAAGACGTTATGTTTAGCTGTCGGGAGCTATTGCTGATACCTTACCATGACTGATTGTTATAATTGGTGACATAAAAATGCTTTAATATTAAAAATGATATGGAGCCATCAGTGCCTGTCTTCGAGCACCTTCTTAACCAAAAGAACTGTATAAACAGCAGTGTTCAGAGCTCCCACCAATGCAACAATATAGGAATCCGAAATTTTTTTAATTTTATTTTACCCTCAGAGGACGTTGCCGTGGGCTTGACAGACACGGGTAATGTTATTTATTTACTGTGTGTATTTTCAAGCATAAATAAATTTTAACTAAAATACAGCATAAAAATCAAAAACACAGTAAGGCAATCAGTAAGTAAAAAATAAATAAAATAAGTATGCCATTGGAATTACTCGATCCTCCGAACCTCAGCATATGAAAGCTAGCGCAGTACCAATACGCCACCCGTGCGTGTGCTAATAAGCATAATACTATTTTCTTGATCGTGGTGTCGTAGTACCGTACTTCCACGGCCTGAGCTACGGATGACATGTGCAATTTTAAGTTTTTTGAACTTTCATTGGCCTTAGTAACCTTGAGGGGCGTTACATTATAACGTTAGGAACAAGAACAATTTTACTGCTGCATGTTCGGAAGGCGGCAGTCCACCGGCCTAGCCGTAAGCTTAGTCTAAGGCTCATATAAAACATAAGGCTAAACATAAGCTTAAGGTATATATCGAGACATGATTGCGTCCAATACGCCTTATATAGGGTTATTCTTGTTCCTGAGTGATTGTGCTTTGGAGCAATCAACGGTCCAAAAAAGTTGTAGCCCCGACCAAGAACCAGTGAGACATCAACATTGGCTGAGCAGTTAAAGGAATAAAATTATCGGGGGTTGTCAATAGTTGCAGAGCACGCACAAGGTACCTATGACCTTTTAGTATGCAAACATGTGTTCGGAACTGGTGGTCAATCGATTTCGGATAAAATAAAAGCTATTTCAGTTTGTTTATAATAAATTCGGAACAGCGGCAATAAAGGAGCGGGTCTGTTTTTGAAAATAATTTAACTGTATGAGGATATTTTGAAAAAAAGTTGAAAATTGTGGTTCTTTCAATATAAATAAAATAAAAAAAGTGAAATTCGTGATCCGTTATATATAATGCTACGTTTGAGCTAGAATATAAATAATTATTTTAAAATCCGGATATCTTTGTCACTATTCATTTTCGCGTGCCAGTTTTCTAAATCATCAATAAATGCATCCGCGATACACACTTTTCAATTATAGAGGTTCAAAATTTTATTGCAAACCTAATTTAAAACTCTATGATTTATTTAAGCAGCAATCACCGGTTAAGGCGGCTGCGGAACGGTGAAGCAGTGTCGTAAATTTTCAAGCTTTGGATTTAAGCATTATATCATTAAAAATAAAATGTGCTGACACGTCTCGGGCATATAAAACAAGCGATCTTATATTTAGCCAATGTTTTGTAGGTCATTCATTATACTGCTATGAAAAGCAGCTTAACGTGGGGTGTTTTGAGTCTGCAATATCCTTAATTTAGGATGACGCTTTATTCTAAGCCCTATTTAATTCTGAGTGTTAACCACGAATTCTTTGAAATTTGGGACCGACAGTTTGCGGATTATTTTTGTCGCATCCATAACCCAAATTCGCACCATTCGATCATCTTGTGCGATAGCTCATACGAAAGTTAAAATTGTTATTTGTGCCAATATTTCAGCACCACCGGCGCGAATATTTCAGCTAAACCGGGTTCATTTTGTTGAGCAATTAAGGCTTTTTACAAGCAATTTTAAGCTATGTGTAAAGCTTTTCCGAAAGGATATCCTTGAGCTCTGGTTAAGTCAAAATGGGTTATAAAATTGACCCATGATTCCCGAGCTACTTGAAAACGACTATATCACATAATCAATCAGAATTTATCTTTGATATTGGTGCCATTTTGTAGCGTTAGGTACCTAAGTTCTAATGTTTAATAGGCTTTGAATATTGATTGCCCATCTGAATAGGCTTTAATATTGGTTGCCAAAAACAAGCTAATTAAATTGCATATAAACACTTAAAATTCAAAAATTTGACTTCGACAAGGCCGCAATTTAAGACGTATAAGTTAGCCTTACGATTAGTTTAGCATAACGAGAACGACACAATAATAATTTCTTTTAGGGTCTAAATATGTAATATTCGTCCTTGATTTTGTTATAACGCAACGCACAAAGTTGTTAAAACATGAAAAATAGAATGATGTGCGGTGTTTTCAAAACATGGGAGCGTTCGATGTCCAAAACTGATGAACAATACATCCGGTACCCATCTTTAATAGGGCGGAAATGGGAAACCTGGAAAACAGAATGTTCTGAATTCGCTCAAGAACGCTTGCGCTGGGCGAATCTCATCAATACTATCTGTGGTCATGGATAGACCCAAAACGCTTGTTCGTTAATGGGAATCAAGTCAAGTCAGGTTAAGAATGACAAGATGTAACACCATTTACACCGCGTTTAAAATATTTTTATTACTTACGCTATCAATGTTTCGTGAAAGTATTACACTGCAGTAGGCTGAATCGCACTGATAAACGACCTTTTTCTAACTCTATTAACTTTAATTAGTTGGCTCCATGAACATTGAGACAATGACTATGATATTCCCTGTCAAAGAGTGTTTAAAATTTTGACACAATATATCTAATCCTTTTTCTAACTCTATTAACTTTAATTAGTTGGCTCCATGAACATTGAGACAATGACTATGATATTCCCTGTCAAAGAGTGTTTAAAATTTTGACACAATATAAGAGGGTATTTACATTGCCTCCGATCCAACCAGATCCGATCGGTTGCAGCTTAATTTTAACAGGTTCTTGAGATGATTCGATATGAATAATGTATATCCATATGCATTTCATAGGGTAGACCCAAATTTTGATCGTATTGGATCGGATTGAACCGAATGTAAACTGAGGACAAGTTTTGGTCGTACCGGAACAGACGCCGTGTGAACACGCCATTAGTTTATGTCAATTATTTAAATGTATTGGCGATTCCCAGAATAATTAAAAACTGCACTCCTAAAGAAAGATTGAAAGTAAGGAGCTACAAGCACACGAAGTTACACACATCCAAAATTAACAACCGATTGACAAATAATTTTCTTTATAGCCTTTAAGTGTAGATCTTAAAAGAACAGTTCATGATTTCAAACTTCATTTTCAGTATTTCACATCAGATATACATACACCTATATAAACGATGAAATTATTGTGACCGCTGTAATTTAAGCACACTGTATTAAAAACTTTAACGCTCAATTGGCACCAACGCACATTGTGACACCCCGCGTTAAGATGTATATTTGCACTTGCATAATAAATTTCGTTCGTTTTGCGATATTCCTTAAGGAACCGAGCAACCGCTCGTCAGTAGCTTAGTACTTTGTTTAAAATCGTGCAAACCATTTTAGATTCGCTTTTTGAATAGTTTTTCGAATGTTTTTAAACAGATAGTACTTGGCGGTATAGCTGTATTCAGGCTGACCATTTCCAGTAGTGACTAGTCGTTTATCTTGTCGCCAAGGTGGTGAACTCTGAGTATAGATCATGTAATGAAAGAGACGTAGTCCCTTACAAAATTATCTCAATATAAGTCATGTTGCTTTAATATCAAAATTCTCTACAAAATGAGTCTAGAAACATCAACATAGCTCGAGCGGTGATATTACTGGTTTCGTGTATTTTGGATGTCACGAGTCTATTCAAAACTCATTTTAACCAAACCCTGCAGTGCAACGAAATAAGCTATAGTGCGAGCCATTGTGCGCGACCAATATTGGGTTAGGCGTGGTACCCTAAAAAACGATAACGAACATTGCCAAATTTCAAGCTGTATCGCGAGTAAAATTTGTCTGATTCAGTCACTACAATCAGAATTAAAATAAAATCACTATGTTTTGTGGTTATATTAAAATAGCATGTATGTGTTAAAACTATCTTTGCGGCGAAATAGCAAAATAAACTGGGTCCCATCGCTAAAAAAGCGCTGCAGACGATCGTGACATGTTTATTTTCTTTTAAGGGTTTAGGCATATAGGTTTTCCTTATCACAATGCTTTTCTTAATTAAATTTTTATCTCAAAAATTAAGATGCGTCAAAAATCGGATTCATTTCCGTTTTGTAATACCTTAAAATCACGCCTCACATCCAAATATTTTATCAATGCCTTAAACATGAATAATATCATGATTGTTTTGCTAGATTATTGTTGGTTATGCAAGGATTGAAGCCTCAGATAAGTAAGTAATACCGAGGTCGAGTCGCTTATTTACTTCCATTTTAGCAATATATCCGTCTCGTAATGTTCACTTTCATCCTAGGTTTTATAACAGCGTACTAGATATGAGACATTGATTTGAGTTAAAGAATTATTTGCATTATAATTTCACTTGTGTTTTGCGAAGCATCTGTCTGGAATGTCTGACACTCATCTACCCTGAAAAATTAATAAGGTATGTTTAGTGAAGCAATTAATCAGTTAGACAGTGAATCAGTCAATTAATCAATCAATCAATCAATCAATCAATCAATCAATCAATCAATAGTTTTTGATAAATCGCAATGTAATAACCAGAAAGAAGCTAGCATAATAAAGTTTGCGTCAAGTTGTTAATTTATTGCGAGCTCAAAACAATCGCCGATATACCAGTAACAAAAGCTTCTAACAAAAAAACGAATGTAGAATTTATAATAAACTAAATTGATAAACTGTTGCATGATAATTTGATTAAGTGAATTTCGAGGGAGATCCGGGAAAGAGTAGATGCGAAATTACACTTCCTCCAGAGTAAGCTTATTCCTATCAGAGCGTGCTAATATCCCAGATTCGAATTACTACGGTTGCAGTTCAGTGACATGGCACCGTTTCTAAATTCTAGGAGCGATGCTGTGAGTTTATTAGACTTCGTGAATATGATCAACAACATACTTGCTCTAGTCTTGTTTGTGTATCGGTGGTGGCCGACATTGTGTACGTTGTTCATAAGGCACACAATGAGTCCATCCGTGGCACAGAAAATATCGCAAAGCTTTCGGTTGTTCGGATAAACTAAATATTTCAGAGGCGCCATATAGGAAATCAGATATACTTGAAATGTTTTTGTTCCATTTGAATGCTAATGCGAAGAATCCTATTTGCAGCACGGTGGTAGGACAGTGCAATAAAATCGGCTTTTCCTACACAATGAAGCCTTATCCAAAGCATAGGTCTTTATATGACACATACACTAAGTCTAAGCCTAAGTCTGGGGGCTACCGTCCTCCGAAATCCCCGCTCTACGTTGTTATTATTTCTAACGATATAACGTATTACCCATCAGGTAGGGGCCAATCCCTGGATAATTCACACAATGCATTTATTCCTAGCACGAAACAAATATCGCAGAGCTTTATATGATAAAGTAAATATTCCTGAGGCACCACAAACTCAAAAATATTTGAAGCATTTTGTTCCACTTGATTACCAATGCGAATGGTCTCTATTTGAATCATAGTGGTAGGGTATTCAATGCAATAAATTTGACTTCTCCTGAAGATTTCAAAAGCTTAAATTGACATCACCAAAGACAAGACATTGTCGCGTTATAGTTGTAACCAGGGTGTCCAGTCGCGTAAACTGATTAGCAATAAAATTCCGTCAATTATAAATGCTTCGACCGACATTTAGATATTTGTTTTAGCGAAACATTTCAAATCGACAATCAACCAACAGCAGATTAGCACACAGGACCTGCTGTCTGTCAAACCGTTATTAGCTGAAAAATATCGTCAAATTAATACAAATATATAATTTTTGAAAATTCGATTCCTGTTTTTTTGCACAAATAAAAATATTAAACAAATGCGATGCCAAAGGATTTCGGCTGGCCTGAATCTAATCATTTTAATGGTAGCAATTAATCTGCATTTAATAGTATAAACATTTTAGCGGCAATTAATTGTCGATTCGGTTACTAGACATATAAGTCCCTTAAGAATAGTGATATTGTAATGCGCAATATTACTATTATTCGATAGGATTTTAGAGGACACAACTCCTGGAACCTAGGATTTTCTTTGTATATTTAATCCTTTTACACCCGTTGAGACATATTTGGATCAGTGTGTAATTCAAAGCGTTTTGTTGACTGCGATTGGCACGTGGTGTTTATTTGAACATGCGTTGTTATTCGCTGGCTTTGTGATTTTTCTTAAAAAGGAACTGAGTAAGCAACATGGCATGGCATATCAAACTGAGGGTTCACCCCAGTTCCTCCCTCACCCCAAAGCGGTAATGCTGAATACGACCGTGTCATCAAACACGGAGTGACATTACAGTGTTTGGAAGTGATATACTCCAGTCTTATGCACTATTTGATTTACAAGTGTTTAAGATGGGTCTTTGAAAGAGAATGTCATACTAATTCACACTACGTTGTATGCACTGTGCGATGACGTGATCGATTTTTGCGTCATTTGGTCCACTTTTATAAGCGGAAAGACATTTAAGACTTTCATGTTGTGCCCCAAATTTTGTCCCGTTCGCTCAAGTTTAGTCTTGCTAACCCAAATTTTGTTACTAATTTGAACTCTAAAGAAATTTTTTGTTTCGTGTAAATCTTTTTACATTAGCACAGAAATTTGGAAATCAAAAATCGAAACTACAAAACAAAAGACGGAAATACGTTCAATTCCATAAAATCAAACAATAATGGCAGTACGATTTCACGCCACATGCAACGTAGTGTGACGTAAGCGTCATACATTTCTTCATGAGTCCATCTGTTACTTAACGCTCTAAATATTTAATATTTTGTACCTTTTGGACGCTTCTGTTTACCCCAGTAATAATGCTGCTGTTAGTGTTCATAAATGTTCACATTGTGTATTCTGTTTTTGCACGAATGACCAAATCATCCCTAGTTATTTATAATAATAATAATAATAATAATAAGGCATTCATAAAGCGCCCTTTTCGCTGATATCGTTGCAAAAGCGCTGAATATATGACAATAACATTAAGCTGAATAGGTTTTTGTTATTCGTAAATTTCAAGCCAAGTGTCTGGCTTTTAATTAAATAACGTAAAACAGTCGACACAGCAAAATAAATCGCTTATTTAACCCTCTCATGCCCGTAAGGTCCAAATAGACCAAACGCACATTGCGACTCGTTGTGTTTACCGAGTTTGTCGTATATCGTACGTTTGAACGTGCGTTGTTATTCGCTCGCATTGTGAGGTTCCTTACGGAACCGAGCAACAGCTCTCAGATTGCTCAGTGGTTTGTGTACACAAGTTTCAATCGTACGTTTCGGGTTCGATCCCTGGCGCAGGCTTGAGTTGTCATACATTGCACGATACTCAAATTAATTCGGGCATGAAAGGGTTAAACAATCATAAACAGTTTATTAAAATTTAAAAATGTATAATTCACGTCGAATGCATTATTATCCTAGCTTTGTGAAACATTTTATTACTAAATTAATTTGACTTTAAATACGATATACATTATATATAAAAATTTTACAAACCAGATAAAATTTATACATCGATTTTCTTTAGACATTCTAATTTGTACATGTCGTCGAACAAATGCAATATTTTTGAACCTAATGGATTGTCCAGATATTCCTTAGGGGTTCTGTAGGTATTTAGTATGTAAAATATTTACATAATATAAAATTTTGGTGTCTTTATGGCCTAACGAATGATATAGATCAAAAAAATTAAATAATTTCCAAATCTGCAACATCTGGCATTAAATTATTGTCAAATAAACTATATACCGAAATATATTTTCAAATCGTTACATTACTTTTGTACTTTCTACCGGGCTTACATTTGTTATGATTAGTTGCACTGACTCTCGTGTTTGACAAGATGAAATGTTTTGTTGTAGGCTTTTAACGTGCAAATATTTATGTGTAAAATACATGCAACACCGGTGACCGACGATGGCACAGACTAGAAATTTAAAGAAAGCAACATGTTTCTGACGGGCCTTGATCATGTTGTGTTCTCCAAAGGCGTCATCATCATCAAATAAATTTTTGAGTTGAAGTTTGAGCGAAATTTATAACTGGCGTGCATACACTTGTAGTTTGTTATCAATTATAGATTTGTCATGTACAAACAAATACTTTTATAATATATTACCTCACGCTAAAGAAATGTTAAATCTCATTACACACCATTAAACCTTTACGTCCTGAATTAATTTACATTTCGAGTATCGATGAACAATTATTGGTCGGCGCGAGGTATCAATCCTTTCAATGCATTAAGGTAAAAATGATCCTTTAAGCGCGATCATATGACCAAGAACTTCATTGCGCGCATGATCATCAATCTTATGACAAAAAATTAACAAGCAAGGAATGTT
This sequence comes from Trileptium ribeirensis, assembly GCA_030248225.1. Classification (NCBI taxonomy): domain Eukaryota; kingdom Metazoa; phylum Nematoda; class Enoplea; order Enoplida; family Thoracostomopsidae; genus Trileptium; species Trileptium ribeirensis. The sequence goes on along the minus strand of JASANE010006157.1, from coordinate 3,829 downwards.
GTGTTCGAACAACAAGTTTCAATTTTACCGTAAATCTTAAATTTTCATATTTTTCGTCAATTTGACGAATATTGCAGATCATTAGCATGTTTCATGATGATAAATTATGTACTGTTGATGGTCAATATATATTTGCTCAAACCTTTTCTTACATTTGATGGTGCTAATTAATATACGTTTACCTATCTGAGTAGACACGAAAATGTTAGTCCCATTTTAACGAAACTCAACGGAATGTTTTTCAGTTGAAAACCAAAAAAAATTTGAGGCGTTGTGTTTCCTGTCTGTAGTAGTGCCTGTTTGTAGTCATAATATTGCTCGATCGCCTTACCATGGCGTTTAAGAATTCGAGCAATGGCTTCGAATTATAGTTCAATCTTAGTGGGCAGGATTAGGCAGGAAATCTGGGTTCCATTCAACACAGCATGAACAATTTGTCGTTTACACGAAATATTCAGAAACGCGGAGAGATTAATTGTATTTGCAAACACCTGTCTGTAGTAGTGCCTGTTTGTACTCATAATATTGCTCGATCGCCTTACCATGGCGTTTAAGCATTCGACCAATGGGTTCAAATTATAGTTCAATCTTAGTGGGCAGGATTAGGCAGGAAATCTGGGTGCCATTCAACACAGCATGAACAATATGTCGTTTACACGAAATATACAGAAACGCGGAGAGATTAATTGTATGTGCAAACTCCTGTCTGTAGTAGCGCCTGTTTGTACTCATAATATTGTTCGATCGCCTTACCATGGAGTTTAAGAAATAAGACTTCGAGAATGGCTTCGAATTATAGTTCAATCTTAGTCGGCAGGATTAGGCAGACCATCTGGGTTCCATTCAACACCGCATGAACAATTTGTCGTTTACACGAAATATACAGAAACGCGGAGAGATTAATTGTATGTGCAAACTCCTGTCTGTAGTAGTGCCTGTTTGTACTCATAATATTGTTCGATCGCCTTACCATGGAGTTTAAGAAATAAGAAATCGACTAATGGGTTCGAATTATAGTTCAATCTTAGTGGGCAGGATTAGGCAGGAAATCTGGGTACCATTCAACACAGCATGAACAATTTGTCGTTTACACGAAATATACAGAAACGCGGAGAGATTAATTGTATGTGCAAACTCCTGTCTGTAGTAGTGCCTGTTTGTACTCATAATATTGTTCGATCGCCTTACCATGACGTTTAAGAATTCGACCAATGGCTTCGAATTATAGTTCAATCTTAGTGGGCAGGATTAGGCATGCCATCTGGGTTCCATTCAACACAGCATGAACAATTTGTCGTTTACACGAAATATTCAGAAACGCGGAGAGATTAATTGTATGTGCAAACACCTGTCTGTAGTAGTGCCTGTTTGTACTCATAATATTGCTCGATCGCCTTACCATGGCGTTTAAGCATTCGACCAATGGGTTCAAATTATAGTTCAATCTTAGTGGGCAGGATTAGGCAGGAAATCTGGGTGCCATTCAACACCGCATGAACAATTTGTCGTTTACACGAAATATACAGAAACGCGGAGAGATTAATTGTATGTGCAAACTCCTGTCTGTAGTAGCGCCTGTTTGTACTCATAATATTGTTCGATCGCCTTACCATGGAGTTTAAGAAATAAGAATTCGAGCAATGGCTTCGAATTATAGTTCAATCTTAGTCGGCAGGATTAGGCAGACCATCTGGGTTCCATTCAACACCGCATGAACAATTTGTCGTTTACACGAAATATACAGAAACGCGGAGAGATTAATTGTATGTGCAAACTCCTGTCTGTAGTAGTGCCTGTTTGTACTCATAATATTGTTCGATCGCCTTACCATGGAGTTTAAGAAATAAGAAATCGACCAATGGGTTCGAATTATAGTTCAATCTTAGTGGGCAGGATTACGCTGGCCATATGGGTTCCATTCAACACATCATGAACAATCTGTCATTTACACGAAATATACAGAAACGCGAAGGGATTAATTGCATGTGCAACTCCTGTCTGTTATCTTAAAAAACATGATTTGAATTGATTTTGGCTGGAATTCACTGACGAGCTTCAACGAAGGTGCTTTTTGAGAAGTTGTACCTAAATGAACCAATCGAGGGCAAATCCGCTGGCTAAAGGCTGTAACTCTGGGATGGTCTTAGTCGCTTAAAAAACCTGCCGCACGTCAATACAAATCAGATCCCTTCTCTAGAGGACTATAACTGAGTTATTACTAAATGAAAAAGACAGCTGCTACAACGAACTAGCTGAGTAAATGGCTTTAAATGTAGCTACATACATCCAACGATGACAATACAAACTGACGGAAAATGCATAATGTCGTCACACTCGGTACAAACAAATTCTAAATTTTTATACTCTCTTTTTATAGTATAAATATTGTGAGAAGACGCTGTCCCACAGATTGAGAAAAAAGTATTTCCATTTATAAGACAAGAAATAAATGCGATTGCTAACGTCATTGTAGAATTATTTACTCAAGATTTGATCTAAAATTTCTTGCAGTCATAACCTGCTGTAAAAATTTTCCGTTTAACTATGTTATGGTTTACCTGAAAAAAATGGCGCTGATAGGAAGGAAACGGAGTTTCGCATTGCAATACGGGATGTCTGTTCACTGACGCAAATCTCACCTAATGACATACATCGATAAGGGAATAATGAACTAAATGATGCCTTGGCATTATTTGCGGAGACATGGCCAACGCACCTGATACTGTCGGCAACTGTATGGAATCTACAACTAAGGCTGCAACTGGACAACAATATTACTGACTGTATACTTATGTTTTATAGTAGATTGGATAAAATTCAATGGTAGCCAATCTAGAGAGTGATACAATATCTTACACAATTTCCAGTATATTTAAACATGGAGAGCAATCGTCGGATTATCTTTGTCCAAACTGGATGTAGATCATTCCATCTGCCAAAATGAGGTGTGCTTTGCAATCAACACCCGTCTCAAACTCTGAAGTGGTGTCAGTGACAACGAAGCTAAATGTAGAGAGTGACGCGGTTCGTAGTTATTCTGTCCTAAACGACCGACATATTATTTGTATATATGTATGCTGGGTGTTTGTGAAAACTACGAACACGCTTTATCTTGAATGCTTAAGATTGGAGAGAATTTCCAAAAAAAGACCTGTCTGCACTTTCTCTGTCATCAAAATGCAGCTTCAATAAAACGCTAGGGTTGCTAGGTCACGTCTTACAGATATCTGACCATCGGCTTACGATGAAATTTCACATTGGCCTCATCAATTGCTCCTCTATCTTATGCGTTAATTTTAAACCTGGACGCGTTCAGCCTTACAAAACATTGTCAGTCGCATTTTTTAAAGTGTTATACTGCGACTATTGATGACGTAGCGCCCCTATGAGTGTAATATACACTGCGCTGAGCAGAGAAGCTTAGTGAAGCATGATGTATCGTGGAGAGGCTCTACAACAGTGAGATTAGATAAGCCATGCCGTATAATTTTACACTAGTATATGATAAACGATGGTAAAATAGAGACGCTCTACAATTAGTAAAATGTGATTTAATAGTTGTCATGACGTGTAGTCATCTTGAACAGATTATGTGTTTAATACTTACAACGCCTTAGATCCTGTGGAAACCATGGCGCCTTATAATGGTGGTCTGATATGAGTTACGCAGCACAACCTGTTATGTGGGTTACAAAGCCTACAAATCATATATGATCATAGGGCCAGAGTAGGGATTAACCACCTGAGGTGCGGATAACCTAGTCATGAGCGCCGAGCTCCCCTCGCAGGTAGCCTGTACCCTCTTCTTCCGGAATTTTCGCATCATTTT
>JASANE010006156.1:0-10944 GCA_030248225.1 Trileptium ribeirensis | reverse complement strand
ATTAAGCAAAGCATTATATACTGTGATATAGAGCTTTTTCGCTGTACAAAATGAGCTAATGTGGCTCAGATTTGTTTATCGCTTATAGATATACGCTCTACACCAAGTGTTGTCGGACCCACTTTTGACCCCACCCTAACTCGTTCGGCCCTCTTTTAAGACCGGAAGAAGATAGTCTCCGTTTTTGTGAGTAACTAAAGGGTACATACTGAGAGCTTTCGAATGAACGATAGCGCGAGTCACTCCTTACCATCCTGGCCAGTGAGAATTCATCGCTATACCCGCTTCACTCGCTACTCTCAGAATTTAATTATATCATTTGCATAACTCAATGTAACGAAGGAAACCCAACATTCCTCAAGTTATCCCAAACCTGAATAAAACCCTTTCAGCAATAACCCTTTAACGCCGAAAAGCATTGTGCGACATTACAAGACTCCAAACGTAGCACATGAACGTACCAGCGTTTTAAAATATTTATTATATCATTTAAAAATACAAATCAATGCAATGAAAGAAACACCCACCATTCCGCATGTTGTCCCAATTAATCCCTGTGAAGGCGGCATGATTTCTGATCGATGCGTAGCTACAAAGACGCAATTTCTCGACTGCTATTAACGACGTTATCAAGCTTGACAATGCTGTGTTGACAGATGACGGAAACTTGAGCTGCACTTTGATGTCTTCCTACAAACATGCGTACTCCATAAAGCCCATAGTTACCGCACATGGTTTAAGTGGAGCTCAAAATATAGGCAAAAAATTCATTATGGCGTTTCAGGAAAACTTAGTATAAACGGAAACTATTCCACATTTTCGCCTAACACAATATTGACAAAAGTAGATAAATAACTAGTTTTTCACGTATATAAATTGTCTCGTGTTAAATATATTTAGAAGTTGTGCGTAAAAGAAACCTCTTAAAGCTTTGCTAAAGTAATGCCTAATTAGTACTGGCTTCTTCAACTTTGAGATGATGTGGGCCTACTGGTATTTTTTCGGTTCCCATGGCCAGAAAACATATTTCCTGGTTCGAGTCGTTTGACAAAATGTTAGGTTCCCCGAGGGGCACTGCGCGGCATAGGCAATTTTTTTCAATCTCAGTATTAAAAATCCCCATGACATAGCAAAATATAAATATTTTTCAAAAACTCATTCTGAAGTCAAAATTTGATTAAAACACGTAAAGTCACATTTAGTCGTGCACGCTCAAAAGTACATCCATGATATAAGGCAAAAAACAGTTACCTGTAAACCAAAATAACAGATAGGCTAATAGCAAATGAGACGGAAAATAAAACAATTCGATATATACCGAGTACACTAAAACATTTAAATCCAAAAATGTAAACATACTGCGACAATTACAAACATCGCCCCTTCACCGACTACAGGTATGTCACATGATGTTAGCTAGCTCAGCGAAATGCTTCGCTTCATCAACAACAAAAAATTCCACTCACGTCAAAATTTATAATATCGCTAATGACAACGCTCGCCGTATGCTGTCCGTCGCTGGACGAAAACGGCGTTCGACCGTTGCACATTTCGTATCCAATGATTCCAAGCGACCAATAGTCTGTAGCGTGCGAATGGGACGGAGCGCGAAGACTAGACTGTGAAGTTCGTGCGCCGAGGCTCGTGTTTCTTAGATAGTCGGTGGATATACCAGACAACAGTTCGGGGCTTGAATACAGCGGATTACAAGCAACGTCACGGCTCGCCGTTAACTAAACAAAAATTACTATATACTTACATAATTAACGTATTGGTCTGTCTCGTATTAGTGATGCCACGTCGTTGGAGAGACATCCTTTTAAGTGACTTATATTAATTGCATGTATTTTTATCCGCTCAGCGGTCACAAATATGTTCAGGATAATAATAAACTACTAATAAACAGCTATAAACAACCGTTAAATATTGCAAAATTTAGTTATTAGGTATTGGCACAAAACAAAGCAGAATTTCATATTTGTTCGTGCAACTACGTACCTGGGCTATCTTGGCTGACGTACGCGGAACAGGAGGGCATGAGTCGGGCGGCACTCGATTCAAAATTTAAAGATGTCGAATCGAGGGAGGACCAGACAGGCTAGGAGACGAAAAGCGTGTCCCTCCCAGCCCCTGTTAGGATAAGCCAGCAAACTGCCAAACAGGGAGACAGAACCTACTCTGGCTCAGCTGAGCATAGACACGCGTTCACACAAAAGTTATAGCCATTTTAAACAATCCAAAACCCGACACATATTTTTAACCTCCAAACTAAACTACTAAAACAGTTTAATCTTGTCCATTTTGATAACAAGTATTCTGAAGTTACCGTTCAAACCAAAATGTCAGAAAGTAGTAATAAACTTGATGCAAATTACAAGTTTTCAACTACTGCTTGCGAACTTCTCCACAATTATTGTGATGAACCCAAAATCATTTCACAGCGTATACCAGTATTAAGAGACTTAGCAAAAAAATGAAACGATGCACAAATTTTTTTATTCATTCGCTACTTATTAATCGTATACGGGTGTAACCTTAAATCCAATATTCCGACAAACGCCAAGAACCGCACTGAAACTGAAATTCTGGTTCACGATGAACAGTTCTACACACATAAGAAAAATGATACCTACGGGAAATGTTTATCCCAATAACATTTTATACAATAATTTACTTAACAACAATTTCGCTTTGTGAGGTTGTAAAAAGAAACTGATAACTATACAAGTATATGTAGGCACTCGAGCAGCGAGTGGAAAGTTAGTGCCAGCTCCAATGCCCAATAATTACAAGAAATCGGGAATACATTAAATGGCAACCACCCATATCAGTAGATATGAAAACCGTAGGACCCATACTCAATGGCTAAAAATCAAAGCTTGAACGTTGTTAAGCACTTGTTCAAGAAGATTTGGACTTTCAACCGTTACCTTCGACGTTGCAAGCCCAACCGCATACGGCACTGGGTGGATATCACGTAAATACAATAATTGCTTTTATCACTTAAGTAACTCCAAACGCTATCGAACCATTTAAAAATCCAAAATTTAATATTTTTAGACCAAAACAAATTCCGTCATTTGTAACGACACACCACCGTAGGTTTAGAATAATGACACTAGTATGTGTAATAAATTATAAATAACCCTAAGAACCCTTTGCTTACTCCCGTCCAAGGTTCAAGAAACTCTTTTTAATCAATATTTTGATAATTTTAGTTTTTTGATTGAGGATTGCAACGTTTCTATTTTCGTGAGCTGAGAACTCTGAGAAAACTAAAAACGTTGGTGGGCTCCTAAAGCCCAAATCGACACCGAGACGTGAGGAAATAGAAATTCTTGAGAGAATGCCCCGGTCGGATGTTTGGCTTTATTCTAAAGAATGGTAAGTTAGCACATTTTCAATCAAACAAAAACGTGTGTAAAAAGGTTTCCAAAGTTGAGTTATGCGTAGTACAAACATAAAATTCGCCCAACCTCCTGAAGACCAGTTCCATTCTCCACTCTCGCTCCATACCAATAAATCTGCAAATTGTTTGCAACTTCTAAACGAAGGTAATATATGTACGTAGAATTATTTTCTAACCCGTTGTCCTCGATCACACGCCGCAACCGACGAGAATCCACACAGCTTCAAATGACCGGTGTTATCGATTAGAATATGTTCGGGCTCGAAAGATCTGCAGTGGAATAGTTACTACGTATATACTAGTAACACGTAAACGTGGGTGACGGAGGCATGGTGGTTAACAGCGGCGTGAATAGTGCATACAGTTTGTGGAATTTCTAACATTTTTGGTAACAATAATAAGAGGAAGACATGAAAACGTCTAGTTATTTATACAGTAGAATGACAATACATCTATCAAGTTGTACCCATCAATGAAATTTAGTCCAAATCGGCCGAGTCATTCAAAAGTTATAACACACTTAATAATTTTTCACTCATTTTTAAGAGACTTTGCTTAATTTTAAGAGAATTTATAAAGGTAAGTAGATCACTCGTATACAGTGTTTTAGAAGACGTGAAGGTACATGTTATGTCAAAAAATGACCGAGATAGCACGAACGGTTGTCGAGATATGATGAACTTAGGTTTCCCTAAGTCAATTTTAAGAGAATTTGCTTAATTTTTAAGGAAAGAGATGAAATACGTCAATCAGCTATATACAGCTGTTTAGAAAACGTGAAAATACATTTTATGTAAAAAAATCGCCGAAATAGCAGGAACGGCTGTCGAGATGCGGTGAAAAAGCTGAAAAAATGACAAAAATCCCTAAGTTTGAGCAACATTTGCTTAATTTTGAGTACAAAGCAATTTTCGTAGAAAAAAGTGCTCAATGAAAGGGCACTCCGCAAGAGAATATGCAACACGAAGAAAAAAAAATTTCTAAAATCGGCCCAGGCGTTCAACCTGCAGACCTGTCTGTGACAAACAAAAAAAATCACAGAGAAAATTGAAATTTTGCGTCTAGTATATTGATATATATAAAGTTAAATGTACGCCTCCGGCTGCGACTCGCCACCTTCGGTGGCTAGTCTTGCCTCCGTCAATTAACTAACTCGTGTTGGGTTAACAAAGAAGCGGAGTAGTGTATAAGCTTAAATCCACCACTCGTTTGCAGCACAAGTGCAAATAGATATGTAGTGGAAAAAGGAAAGCACACCTTATGTTCCTTATATTCCATCTATCAGCGGTCTACCTACACACTACCTAGCACAGGACGACCAGCGAGAATTCAATAAAAATACCCGGTTTTTCTCCAAAATTTGCCCATTTTCCTAACATCATTACTGCTAGTCATGCACGATGCGTTTTTCAATGAAGGAGAAGAGGACACCACCTTTATTTAGGCAGGTGGCTAACCCTTGAATAGTAACCTTCAAGAAACAATTACTCTGCCCAGCCAAACCTAATCGAAAGCTAACCCCACAATATATATATATACGAACACGAGGCATGCAACTGCTCTATCGCTGCTTGTCGGGCGGTCTTAATAATTTTCTGATAATAAAAATATAATTACTATTTAAAACATAATATAACGTAACCTCAGGAGTTTCAAAATTTAAAACTGGGTAAAATAATGCTAAAACCAAGAAATGTAATGTGACTAAATTTAAATTTAATGATGGGTTCTCATTCCTGCTTTGATTGTTTGCCAGGCACCAAGAAAGCTGAGGGTGTCACTGCGCATGCTACGAACACCTAAACAGCAAACGACAACATACTTATAAACAAGGGTCTCAAAATACGAATGTGTATGCAGCATGCACTTGGCCCACGGAGTCTAAACTATAAAGCAGTACGCGCTGCAAATGACTGAACCGAGAACAAACCGAACATCAATATCGAACCACGGAGTCTAAACTATAAAGCAGTACGCGCTGCAAATGACTGAACCGAGAACAAACCGAACATCAATATCGAACCACGGAGTCTAAACTATAAAGCAGTACGCGCTGCAAATGACTGAACCGAGAACAAACCGAACATCAATATCGAACCACGGAGTCTAAACTATAAAGCAGTACGCGCTGCAAATGACTGAACCGAGAACAAACCGAACATCAATGTCGAAATTAAGAAATGCAAAAATTTGATATTTGGGCTACCAACACTGATCTATTCCTGCAAGTTGGACATCCTTAGGGAGTAACGATCTACTGGCTGCAAATTTAAAATCTAGTAACTAGCATGATTAACGAAATAAATAAAACCTAATACCCATGAATCACTTAAAGAGTATAAAACTCAAATTACCAAATTTACGACTCCGTAGTTTTTAAGCGGTGGTTAACTCTGGCTCACAGTATGAAGACCAGTAGCTTCACAAAAAAGTGGTATTACATTAAATTAGGCTCTAGTCCAGAAAACTTCCTCGGTAGTAATTAATTATTCATATTAGGCACATCGGGCTGCACGAAGGGCCCTTAAGCCATACTTAGCTTTTTGAGCACTCGCATATCCCATCTCCAAAAAAAGAGGGAAAATTGAAAGATAAAATTTGGGAAGAAGGCGAAAATTTTAGTTACAGCCTGCCACACCCTCCGCACAGAACCATTTACCTCCCACCACTAAGCCGCCTTGGACACATATGATATATGGTAATCCGGCATCGTTACATTGCACATCTGTTCCGTGAGATTTTGGACAAAAAATCAATGACGCAAACGCAAAGCTTAGTTTTCTAGTTAGACACAAACAAAAAAGTTTCCAAAAATCTATCAACTCAGTTATTATTATTCATGAAAAATTTAAGAAAACTTTTTTGTCTTAGTTCCAATATAACTTTTCACTTACCGATGAACATAACCCAACTCATGAATGTAGTCCAGAGCTTGAACCGCTTCAGCAATAAAAAAGGTAACAGTCGAGCTGTCCATACGCTGACTTTGCTGCGACAGCAAACCGAGCAAATCTCCACCAGTCACCCGCTCCATTAGAAGGCACAGCGATTCTTTAGACGCCCATGAACGATAAAGTGCTGGAATCCATGGACTATTCGAAAGCGCCAACAAATCACGCTCGTATTCGTACGATGGTTTTACAGACCCGGTTTTACGCGACCTCGATGAGCGCGTCGTATCACGCTGTAAATAGTACAAAAGAAAGCTGGAAAGATCACGCTCATATTCGTAATACGGTTTTACAGACCCGGTATTACGCAACCTCGACGAGTCCCTAGTGTCACGCTGTAAATATTACAAAAGGCTGCAGGAAATGATTTCATTTCTCGAAAGAGAATCACGTGCGGTACTAGACCAAAACAAAATCGAAGCGCATATATACCAATGCTGACTTTAATAGCTCTTGACCCATATGAGAAAGGCTAACCCATATTGACATATTTCGCGACAACCCGCAATCCGCGCATCGATATCTATACGTAACATTGATGGAGTTTGGTTAACTTCTGTGGGACCATTCCCAAGCCGCTGTGAGCCGAATATTGCATGTAAACTATTTGGCAGAAATATCGATATTTGTAAAATTTCGGCGCGTTGTTATGCGTTAGTGTCGTTAACCGTGTGTGTTTAAAGTTATAAATCAGGCTGAATACGATGCTTTTACGATCTAGTGTCTAATTTTACATTAATATATCTGTTCAAGATTTCTGGGGTTTACGGATGAAAAACGCCGTTTCCAAATTCTTGCCGGCCTCCATTTGTTTGACTATGCATTGCGTTCAGGGCATTACGAATGACCTGGGTATAGGATATCCGGTACGCTGAACACGGTAGTTCGGTTATAGAGGCCAGCGTGAATATTTCACACCTTCTTAGTGGGTTTTCAATGGGTTTAATTTTTTTAGTTTTCAATACTACCATTTTTAGATTTCAAGAGGTTTATTTTCAATATATTGATTTCGGAGCATTAAAAACGGTTTCTATAGCTTTTCATGCAGGTTACATACAAACAATAGCGCGGTGATCTAAAATCCAACGCGACCTGGGCTCTCCAAGTTGGGGCTAGCATTTTCAACTGTCCCCTTGCAAAAACAGTGCCCCTGGCAAAATTTTGGTCTCCCTCCGATTCATCGCCTCTTGGTAAATTTTTTGTTTCCACTCGGTAAAAATACTCTTAAATGACATAAAATTTCATCTAAATTTCTACGCAAATTTTCCTCCGAAACAAAAAATTTGTCACCCTAATTCATGCGTCCTGACAACATTTTCAACGAGTGGAGAGCCCCGGCGGCTGTACAATAACTTTTAATAGGTTCAAGGTCGACCGTCGGCGAACCCGAATTACACAGTTTCGTCTGTCGTTACTTCATTGGTTGCGCGTTGTTTATACTACTGTAATAACTATAGATAACACCACTCATCTTAGTTTCGCCCTCGCCTAAAACATATATATATACAAGTACTCACATGTGGTGTCGCCGTTCGCGGATAATTTTAAAAGGGCGGAACAACCTCCAAACACCGAGTTTTGAATGATCGCTGCCTGGTGGTTCATAGTTCGGGGCCGGGTTTTGTTAAGGCGCATAAAATGGCTGCAGGTCTAACATACGGGTTCAGAAATGTTGCTTCTAGGAGCAAAAATAGTCAAAATTCATCGTCATACGCATAAAGTTATTACGTAATAATTCATTAATTCGCCTCGGAAACACTCGGAAAATTTTGTGGCCGATTGGCGAAAATTGAAATCAGGTCAAGCTAACCATGTGACTCTCTGTGTTGCAAGTATTTCCGTCGACCGCAAAAGGGGGTTCCAATTTGCTCCGCCGGTGCTTAGTGGCACTTTTTATTTAGTAATTTTAGAATACATATTTTCGCTAAAAATCGGAGGTGTAAGATATGTTTTCCGACATTCTAGACGTTAAACATAGCAATAATTGTTATTTAGGAATTTAGGAATTTAGAAGCGGCTCCAACCAAACAGATATGTTGGGGTACCACACCGGACGTAGATGGTAACTTTACAAAAATATTGCATGTTAACTTTTCTGAGTAAAAGCTTCGCTTTGCACTTTTTTACAGTAATCCATGAATGACAGAAATAATAAACCGGGAGAGTAGTCGCATCTTTTAAGATATCAAACGGCAATAATAGGCACATTTTTTCTGTACTAAGGGCCGGCCTATTTTTAGGGCTGATGTCAAGCTTAGCGGTTACTATAACTATAGTACTACAATTGTTTTTTGAACACGATAGTGTAATAGAATAACGAATGAATAACCGAATAAAACGACTGCCGTAAAACGGTGCTTTTTTGGTATTTAAGGACATGCAGCATCCTCACGACTATCGTACTATATGCCGTCTTTGGATGACCTCGAGGTTGGCGAAGTAATAGCTCATGGTCAATTCGCAAACCTACACCACGCACGTTCGCGTCGCAAATGGGATACTGAAGATTATGCGGTTAAAATATACGATAAAAAGAAGCTTCTTGAACGAGTATGGCCCTCGGCTGCTACAAATAGCATTGGAGAAAACGACAGTGTAAGTAAATTGTTACCTACCAGTTGGCAAACTATATATATAGTTCGCAGAAACCTACGCCTTTAGTTATTTTTCTAACCAAGGCCTACAAGTGATGTATTCGCGATTTTTCTAAGCCTATACATAACGATTTCGGCGAAGCATATAGTTTGGCCCTCCGCTGCCACGGATAGCATTAGGGAAAACGACAGTATAAGTATTGTTATCTTTCAGTGGGCAAACTATATACTTCGCATGAACCGTTGAGTTTGTGCGACACAAGTATAGGCTCAGAAAAATCGCGGACACATCATTTCGAGGCCTAGGCTAGTAAAATAACGAAAGGCGTAGGTTTCTATAAAACGAAAAGTTATATGTACTTAACTGTTTCTGGATTTTTAAACTGATGACAGATAACGGAATCTACTCTCTCTCTCGTTCAATAGGTAATGTGTATGCGCCGTGATAACCTTTACTTATGAGCAAGTAAACTTAATGTGGCCAACCATCGTATTTTGTAATTTTCCATAAAATTTCTTATTGAACGATTTTTGATCAATTGACATTCGTCGTAAAACTGTTCGCGTACACACTGCTCGCGATTGAAATCTAACCATTTTGTGTTCGCGAAAATTGAAGTAAAATTACCCAAATTTTTGAGAACGAAAATTTGTTGATTTGAATTAAACCAGTTTTGTGCGCGAACACCGAAAGCTTAACTATAGGATCGATTTGATTGTGACATCACTTTTGCATTAAATTTGTTCGCGAACACTTAATAATAAAAGTTTAAATCATTAGGCATCAGGGAACCGAATTTCTGCAAATTGAAATCGCAGAAATGCTGTTCGAACACATCCTAATTTCTGACACTTAATTTAATTTTACCAATTTTTGGTTAGCGAAAAACCAAATGAAATTAAGCTTTTTTCCGTAACAAGGCTTTGCGATTCGATATCAGTAATGACAAAATAGGACGGTTGGCGTGGTCACCTTAAGTTTACTCACGCATTATTATGTGTGGTCTTTCATGGACTGATTTTCGGATAAATATTTATCAAACGTATAATGATATGCAATTTAGCTTTTTGTAAAGCTATAATCTATGGTGATTTTTCGACCTAAGCTTCGCCAGTAATTGTTTCCGTTGACACTGCTCCAAGCAATACCACCAGTTGGGCAAAATTTCCAATTAAAAATTTATTAAATATTTAAAATTGCTTTTAACGTCAATCAGATGTTTTAGGAGTATTTCCGAGGCGAATTAATGAATTATTACGCAATAACTTTATGCGTATGACGATGAATTTTGACTATTTTTGCTCCTAGAAGCAACATTTCTGAACTCGTATGTTAGACCTGCAGCCATTCAGGCGCCTTAACAAAACCCGGCCCCGAACTATGTACCACCAGGCAGCGATCATTAAAAACTCGGTGTTTGGAGGTTGTTCCGCCCTTTTAAAATTATCCGCGAACGGCGACACCACATGTGAGTACTTGTATATATATATGTTTTAGGCGAGGGCGAAACTAAGATGAGTGGTGTTATCTATAGTTATTACAGGTAACTGTTTTTGGCCAGATATCATGGATGTACTTTTGAGTGTGTGATGAATGCGACCTGACGTGTTTTACAATCAAATTTTGACTTCACAAATTAATTTTTGAAAATATTTATATTTTGCTATGTCATGGGATTTTTAATACTGAGATTGAAAAAAATTGCCGATGCCGCGCAGTGCCCCTCGGGGAACCTAACATTTTGCTCAACTACTCCAACCAGGAAATATGTTTTCTGGCCATATGGACCTAAAAAATACCAGTAGGCCCACATCATCTCAAAGTTGAAGAAGCCAGTACCAATAATTAGGCATTACTTTAGCAAAGCTTTAAGAGGTTTCTTTTACGCACAACTTCTAAATATATTTAACACTAGAGATTCATATACGCGAAAAATGCAAGTTATTTATCTACTTTTTACCGGATATATCGTTTACCATAAATAAAGTC
>JASANE010006155.1:0-13484 GCA_030248225.1 Trileptium ribeirensis | reverse complement strand
ATGTATATATTTTTAAACCAATTTAAATGCGACATATACATAAATATGCATCGATTTACATACATACGCATATATAATTAGCAATTATTAATTGCTTACTTAAACGAGAAGATTTATTTATTCGTGACAATCCTTTGCGTTGAAACGCACTTTCATAAAAGATAAAACCACAGTATTGTCTCGTTTACTAGCATTATTAAAATGTACACGACAATTTAACTTTAGTAGTTATTTGAACATAGTTATGATCTAGCAAAATTTTGTTGTGGTAGATAAGGCGAGGCTGGACGTGAAATATGCACGTTTTAATTCTAAAATGGGAGACAACGCTGTCGATGCAAGACTATACATGAAGCGAAGTTGTAGGGCAATGCATTCATAATATCCAACAAGAACGGAGATGGATTTTGTTAGGCAGCTGCGAGTCTTCTAATCATCTGTTTGTATAAAAAGTTTTGCATTGAAGTTAAACGTCTTTTTTGAGCAAATACTTGATTGTATTTGTTCAAATATGCATATCAATTAGCTAAACGAAGCAGCGTCATTGTATAGTTGTTAGTGGCCTTCCTGAAAACGAAAACGATTTAACGCTTGTCAAATAGCGGATCGATCAGCAACTGTTCAGCAAATATTTCCAATGGGAGTACTTTATCATCACCGCAATACTACTACGCAAAACTGTTGATGCACGCCCACAACCTCTAAAAGTTCACCTGCCATCATCGACCGTCGTTAAATCCTTGTGTCAACACGCACCTAAATTGCGAATAACGCTCGATATGGAAGGCGTGTTTATTCGACGTTCTAGGTCAGACGATAATTGTCGACGAAACGGTGCAGTGCGAAAGAAGCTGCGTGGGCTGAACTCAGAACTCGCAACAGACAGTGCCAACTCCGACTACTACGCGATTGTAAAGTAAAAAAATAGCCGTCTACAAGAGATGTCGACGAGAAAATTATCACCTAATTAGAGATAAGTAGCACCCTATACACTATGATTTTAAAACTGATAACATTAGTCTTATTGTCAATTTAAACTAAACGGTGGGGTGGATTATGCAATGTTCAAAACGGCGACTATCAACTATACTTACTTCAATGCACAGAGCATATGCAACAAGCTATATGATCTGCAAATTTCACTGGATAAAGAATAGCTATAGGTTATATAAATAACTGAAACATGGCTCGATAAGACAGTGCCTGTTTTCAACAAACAATTTTAAAGTGATTCGGATAGATAGCATTTCCAGAGGAAGCGGAGTCGCAATGATTGTCCACACTAAAATTGTTTGTTATTCTGCATCGATTGTAAATTATGACAGGATGAAGTAATTGCAATAGAGATATTTATACCAACTAAATATAGACCAGTTTATGTATATAGACCTCTAACACCTCCGAGGAGTACACTAGAAAGCTAATGCAAACCATTGCGTTAATGTCGAATATCCAATGACCCATCACGGTAATGGACGATCCAACCTTCCACATATAAATTGGAAAAATTACAAGGCGCCTGACACTCCAGAATACCAGTGCTTTTTGAATATCATATTCGAAGCAAGCTTATCACTATTGGTGCATTTCAGAACTAGAGGAAAAAGCATGTTGGATTTATCGTCAACGTCATCTCAACTAAATGTATTCGATATTCAGGAAGGCGAACCTTTTGTAACATCTGATCATTTATCTATTAAGTTCGAATTAGTGAGCCAAACCCAGTCGCGGAAAAGAAGTAGTTCATTTGCGTCTGATTTCCGAAAAGCTGACTACAGTAAACTAAATAGCTACTTGTTTTCTCTAGACTGGGATAGAGTATTCTATAGTCCTTTACGGTTCGGGAGAAATGTGATCGTTTGGTGCAAATTTTATATCATGCTTTCTCCCAATAGGTACCTAAAACACAAAAATTGCAGCTCAAGAATAAAATATCCAAAATATACCTCAGATCTACAACTGAATAAAAACGTAAACTTTGGCTGGTAGGTAAGCTTTCAACCGATTTATAATTCATAAAGAATACAGTAAAAAGTGCTCAAAAGCCATATTTTCTTTTAAAAGGAACCTCGTACACAAAACATTGAACTTAGAAAATTTAAACGACGTTCAAATCAGTTAACGATCGCTGCTTTGCCAAAGCTGGTATAAGTGCTATATGTATCTAGCCGGCCAACTTGTAACTTACGACAAATTCAGAAGTAACATTTTTCAAATGGCTTTTTCAGATGTATATATTGATGATGATGGCAACATTCCGTTCATGGAGCAAAGTGCTCACAATATTCCAACCACCATTGGATTTCATTCACGTCTCAAATTGTGCATAAACACCTCTATAGAATGACAGATAATCAACAGCAATTCTTCTGATGGTTTTTCCGAATATTTCATGCAACCAATAAAAGACTCAATTTGCTTTCCACTAGGGCACATTTTTGAGCAAAACTTTAAAAACAGAGTGCTGCGCAAATTTTGGCTATCTGCTGAAATTGTGCCGTTGTTTAATAAAGGAACGCTTCTGATTCTCGAAATGACAGATGTTTCCTTAACGTCTAATATTTGCCTCATGCAGAGATTAATTAACGAGTTTATAATGAATCATCTGAGATCAAACAAATTATTAGCCGATCATCAACACGGTTTTCTGTCGCGATACTACTCAGATGATAGAGAGTCTAAACGATTGAACCAAGGCAGTTGACTGTGGTCATCTGGCTGACGTTGGCTATATTAATGTTGCTGAAGCTTTTGACACTATATCTCACGAAAAATTATTGTATGAAATTACGAAACTCGGTATAACTGAGCGTGTGCATGACTGGTTAGCTAGCTGCCTTCTTGAAAACTCGCTCTTTTCCTGTCAAGCTCGGCGATCAATTTTCCAACACGCTCGTCGTAAAATCGGATGTGCCACAGGGAAGGTTGCTTGGTTTAACACTATATCTTATGCATATAAATGATATTGTGTGTAATTATAGGTACACAATACTAGTGCATTTTTAACGGAGTTTTCTGGAATTCTTTGGAAGCCAACACGTACTTTCTTTTGGAGATATGCCTTTATCAGAAGTAAAGTTGGTCAGTATCGAAAACTGACGACGTTGGTTATTCATCATTATATCCTCCTAGGCGGCACAAGATTTACTGCACGAACAGAGCGCATTATTAAGGAAAATTTTAAGAATACGGATTACACTGAATAGAGAATTATTTATGAAGCAAGGTTGTATTCCGCAAACGCATTCTCTGGTAAACAGAATAGACACGTGCATGTCGACATTTCGTTTCCAGTCATATTGCCACACTATTTTTGTTTCATTTTCTGGACAATACAAGGAGAAAGATACACCCTTCATATATTAATGAATAAATTTCTTCATAGCTAGCTATGTGGCTTGCCAATTGCTCTTGCGACGTAGTTAGTATCTAGTGTGCCGTAATGGGGGCCATCATTTGTTGGGTGCCTAGAATAGAAACAAGGACGGATCCAGGCGGCGCCTCGGGGTGCTGCGGTGCCTTTAGGGTGGGGCTGCGGCGCGTCGGAGAGACAGCTGCGGCGCCTAGGAGTGGGATCGCTGTGGTTGCGGCCCCTCGGGGAGAGCGCGGTGGGGCGCCTGAGGGGGGAAGGGGGCTGCGCCGCATTAATTGGTGGCGGGGATAGCTCTCCGGAGCGGACGGCACGGGGGCTGTGCCTCGCTGGCATGGCAGCGCCTTGCGTGAGAAGTGATCCGGCTACTTGGGGTGTGCGGCGCCTATTCGGGAGGGCTGCTGTGCCTCGGCAGGAAGCGGCGCCTCTGAGTGTGCGGCTCAAAAGCGGCAGGATTGCGATGCCTCAGGTGAGGCGGGTGTGGTGCGTGAAGGAGGTGATGCGGTGCTTCGGGAGGAGAAAACTACGACGACTCGAGCATTGTGAATGCTCTGCCTCATAGGGGTGCGACACCTCGGGAAGACTGCTACTCCTTGGGTGTTGCGGTGCCTCAAGGGAAAGGGTGGGCGCCGCAGAGGGAAGGTGTGCGGCGTGGAAGCGTCGATATCTCTCCGCATTAAAATTTAGGATACGCCACTGCTCTCAAAGTTTACTGAATATTTATCCCAGGTAACAAAGAGCCATGTTTGTTAAGTTGTTGCTCGACTCGGCTCTTCGTGAGCAGCATTCGACTGGACTCTGTTCGGCTCTTTCGATAACAAGCTAGAATCAACTCGGAGGCTCCCAACATAAAGTTTGCGACTCCCTAATATTTAGAGGGAACATAATTAAGCCGAGCCGGTGTATTCTCAGCCGTTCATGCTTTTGGCAGACTATTGTACTCTAACATAGTTTGTTATAGTAATGTTTGTTATTTTACAAAAAAGAGTTTAACAGCCAAGCCAAAATTTTCCCGATACACTAGACTCCACTCTTTCTCAAACACATCTTGGGCTCTGGCTAGGCTGTTCAAATACCATCGCTGTCTCGGCTCTAGAACTGAGCCAAGCCTACAGCCCAAATTCTCAATTGTGTTGAAACTTCATCATTTTTTCGTACTAATTTAACCTGTCAGGATTTGATGTATATTTCGTGACCATGTACAAGGAATAATACATGGTAACAATGCTATGATGTAACACGCAGACGCTTATGTTTATTCATGTAAAATTTTGGAACAAGGTTTGAATCAATTATGTAATGTTCACTATGCGTTTCGAAATACAATTTAATGCAAATGCTTCTGCTGCATAAGGTTCTTTTGAAACTCTAACCGTTACAGTAGCCACAAAAACATATCACGGGGTAATTTTACCCTAGGTGAACACCTAAGCAAACGGGGGTGTAAGCTAAATGTTAGCTTTGCAAATTCAACTTTTTAACTTTAAATACAAAATTTATAATTTAAAATGTCTTAAAAGCAAAATCGTAAGCAGAAAAATATATTTATCTGCGCTATTTTTAACCATTGATACTAAAACCATAGAACTGTGTAGAAAGTGTCTCAAAAATCTTAGATCAGTTTTTTTCAGATTTCATTATGCAACATATTTATCTCTTCATGAAGCATATACAATGGCCCTGTGTAGGCTAAATCTGTTGGAACGATTTCCATGTTTAAACTTTTTATACCCATAATTCACAGATAATGGATAACCTCCGCAATTAATATAATTGATTATTCTACTACATAAAACAAGACTCTAAATACCTCTAAAATTTTGGCAGTCCTCATATGTTTTTGTGGATATTCTAACGGTTATAGTTTCGAAAGAACCTTGTGTAGCAGCATATGCATTAAAAGTTATTTCGAAACGTGTAGTATAGATTAACTTAATTGTTCAAACCTTTTTCTAAAATATTACATGAATAAAAAAGTGCGATTTACATTTTGCACCGTACCTTTGTTAGCTAGTATATATTGTAAAATATTTGTTGACGGTGTGAAATTATACAGCTGCGCTCCACGGTCAACCACAAAAAAACTTAAGCAAAATATTCAATTCTCTGTTAACAAATTAAAGGCTTGTGTTGATATGAGGATGGTAAAAATTTCTACATCCAAGTGTAGCATTCTACATCTAGGTAGAAATAACCCCAACGAGCAGTATGTACTTAACAACGAAACTCTCCCACAATTTGATTATTGCAAAGGCCTTGGTGTCATTATAACGAAATAGCATAAATGTTCAACATATTGTCTGTTTGTTGTACAATTAACCATGTTTATGGCACAACTTTATGATTTATTATGTTTATATAATCTTTGTTAAATGTTTGCCGTTTCTTTTTGTTTTATACTTTTACGAGCTAAAATTCGTTTTAGCACGTCATGCTCTGATGATGGTTCGCAGTCCAGCGATTAAATATTAACAATCCGCCAACTATAATAATTTCGGACAACAGCGACACTAAGTCTCCACTGTATTCCAGCAATTATCACGCAACCAGCCACGCTCGCTCAGTTTCGTTCCATTAACGCACCTATTTCACCAATGCCGCACCGGTACTCAGCACCTATTTTGGTTTTCGGTGATTCAGTCAACAAATCGTCACAACCGCTTCCAAAAAAAGTCCAAATCGGGCCGGAACATTCATACCGACCAAGATCAGATCGCCGCTGCCGCTGAAGACCCGGCTGATCACAGCCTTGAAATGTAATAATCACTTGTCTTTCGTTGGTGTTTAGTCATTTCTTAGATTTGGTTATTTGACGCGCCCTGCGCTAGATTCTTACTAATGAACAAAGAAGACAACATAGATCATGTGCCTTGCACACAGCGCAATTTGAAGAAGTCAGCAATACGCTCAAAATGAATGTTCACTATATCGACTGGTTTATTCTATCATCATATATATATCAGATGGATTTCCATCAAAGTAGACGAGCAATATCTCCTGAAACACCAAAAAAGCTAACACGCCTTAGGAATAGGTTAGCACATGGTAAATCTAACGTTAGTTCTATCACTTGCGTCTTTAATTTTTCACATGTGCAGCTAACAGATTTCTAAGTACAAACGCTCGCTAAAGGCCTCGATTTCGTCCCAGCCCTAAATAAGATCAACAAAACCTTCGTCTATGCACAACTGGAAACGTTTCTGCAAGAATTTTGTAACAGAAACAAAACGGCACATATGAACTTTTTCTTACTGAAGAACTCCAACTGAAGAAGGATTTTCGTAGCCACATTGAATCTGCCGTAAATTCCACCACCAATTCTGCACCCAAACCCTATTTTTCCGAGAACAGTTGGAGTGCATTAAAGATCTTTCGTCTGACAATAATCTTATAGAAACATCACCAGACAAAGGCAGAGGCGTAGTGTTAATGAATAAAACGGACTATCTTGACAAAATGTCAACTATTATATCCGACCCTTCGTATTTCAAAATATCACAAAATCAAGATATTTATTCGATAGTTGTTCGTGATGAAGCAAACGTTTCCAAAATGCTCAATCGCTTCATGAAGTCAGGCTATAATAACAACTTTTAACACTATAACCTCTTACCAATCCTGTATGGCTCGCCTAAGGTGCGCAAGCAAAATCTGCCACTTAAACCGATTCTATCGTGTGTAAAATCAGCGTTTCACAAATGGGCTCAGCATCTAGTGCCGATATTAGAGCCTCTCACTAAGAATCAATACTTGGACAACAATTCTTTCGAATTTGCTAAAGAAATATCGCAACTTATCATTAAGCATATCCATCTAGCAAGCTTTGACGTCACCGCACTGTTTACCAACGTTCTCATTGACGAGGCATTACCAATGGCGCAAATCTGTGCTAAACATTGGGTACTCATATTTGGTATACATAAAACATTATATGTTTAAATTTTTGTTAAATGTAACAACTCCAGTATTTACCTTCTGTTCAGTTCCCGAAAGTATTTCGCCGGATCTCTGTCTTCGACGCAAATTCCCGAGTAACGGCATCAATGTCAAGTGAGTCCAACCGTTCCTGATGGCAGTGGCAGACAGCCGCGTTACTGAGCCGCCTCTGGGACATTGTTGACCTAAGCCATGTGAACAGCCTGCGAAGCGAACTGAAAGACCGTTCAGATTCACACGACGATGCTGGCAATACAACACAAAGACGAATAAGCTCCTCGACAGCGCTGAGCATTTTGCGAGCCTCCGGTGACAGCATTCGAAACACGTCGATGGCCTCTTTCAGATTTTGGTAATGATGTTGACCGCGGAATAGGCGCAGTTGGACCTGCAGTTGGTTTGATAACTCAGGATAGGCAGAAGTAGCGTTGGGTTGCGTTAGTTTGGGGGAGTGTCAACAGCAACGGGCGGCTGAGTTATATTATCTGTAGTCTGTGAACCGGTAGCCGAGGTTGAGGATTGGTCATCTGGCTTCTTCAGCCGTTCATAAAATTTATGCAAGGTTGCCATCGATTTAAATGTCACTATATATCATTGATTGTATAGCTAATGATAACGCTTCTCTAAAACAACAAAGAACAAAAATCACATTTTAGAAACAATAATTTTGCGATTTGAGATTTGGTCCAGTAGATACGTGAAATTTTTGCTGTCGGCACAGCGAATTATTCGGGGCCCCCCCGCCCCCCCCCAGGATTTGCGCCTATGGGCATTACAGTTTATTTCCGATGCTGCCAATGCTAAACTAATAGTTACCACCATACCCGCTACTAAGCTTCTAGCCGCTATAAAACTCTGTATCAAAAACGTCCATTTTCTTTTTAACGGCACAATACACCAACAGACGGACGGTGTGGCCATGGGCTCCCTCCTTGGCCCAACCATAGCCAACGTTTTCATGAATTTTTCTGAAAATCAGTGGCTTGGTAAATATCCGACAGTTTTGAAGCCGAAATTCTATCGCAGATATGTGGACGATGCTTTCACGGTTTTGATAATGCGAATCAAAGAGAACAATTTTTAGTTTATTTAAACGCTCAGCATGTTAGCATAGAGTTCACGGCTGAAAACCAAAAGGACGAAGCTGTCCCGTTCCTTGACATTAAAATCACTAAATTTGTTAACAAGTTTATCACGTCTACATATAGGAAATCCACTTTTACGGGTCTCCTGACTAAGTTCGATTCCTACATCTTCAACAAATATAAAACCGGCCTTATTGACTGTCTGTTACACAGGGCTTTTCAGATTGACAGCAGTTACAGTATAATATATAATGAAATTCGCTTTCTTCGACAAATGTTCGTTAACCACCACTTTCCAACTAAACTGATAGACGATTCGATCAAGAATTTGGTCAACAAGTAATATCCACAACATAATGTTCGGATAGTCTTCGTCACCGGAAAAAAGATTAAGCTTGGTTTTCTTTCAAGGGCAAAATACCTGATGCACTCCGATCTAATGTCGTTTATAAGTTACAGTATAATACATAATGAAATTCGCTTTCTTCGACAAATGTTCGTTAACCACGACTTTCCACCTAAACTGATAGACGATTCGATGAAGAATTTGGTCTACAAGTCATATCCACAACATAATGTTCGGATAGTCTTCGTCACCGGAAAAAAGATTAAGCATTGGTTTTCTTTCAAGGACAAAATACCTGATGCACTCAGATCTAATGTCTTTTATAAGTACACTTGTTCTGCTTGTGAAGCAGACTACATCGGTTGTTCGCGCCGACTTATTGACCAGGATCTCAGAGCATATTTGTATTTCGGCCAGAACAGGAAAGAAACTAAACAATGCACAATTATACAATTCATCAGTCTTTCAACATCTTAATGCCTGCCAGAATAACGCAAGTCATGACGATTTTTTAGTAATAGTCCAAATGAGCAGCCAAGAACCTAACGCGCCACGCTTATTACTTAATTTAGAAAATATCCTGATTCACCACAACAACCCTAAGCTTAATAACCTTCAGTCCCTAAAACCCTTGATGTTGTTCAATTATCCAAGTTTATGGCACAACTTCATCATTTATTGTATGTTTATTTGAAAAAGGTTATCGTATAATAAATATATTATTTAAACGTTTTAACAAGCAACATTACGATATTTATGCGCGCTTATACTACTTGAGTAAGAAGACCACTACTTGAATATTCCAGTCAAGATTAGTCACCGTGTTACATAAACGATATCAATGCCATGGAGCATGTTTAGCGCTATTTCACTCGTAGATTATATTCAAAGCCAGGTGCTGTGGCTAAACCATATATATCGCCTTGTTTCCCTGGAACTGGGATCGCTAGAGGAACGACGTCTCCGTTTCGATTTGCAAATGGTTTTCAAAAGTTTGCATAATTATACCGATATAGCCATGGAAGAATTGTTTCGGTATTGACATTCTAATCGAAGAGGTCATAGTCAAAAGTTATATAAACCAAAGCCCAGAATAAACATAACGAACACTTTTCCTCAAATCACGTACTTGATGCATGGAGCTCTCTACATGAATCTACTTATAACAAAACTCTAGCCGGAGCCCGAAACTCAAATGTATTTCGGTAACCCCTAAGACTGGTAGATATCTCAGATTACTTGAAGTTTGATACGAACCTACGAATCAGATGTATGTGGCGGTGTTCACCCTCTTTCCGCTTTATCTGTTAGTTTCCTTTACCTAATACTGAACAATGTTGTATTCTATAATTTTTGGATAAATGCGGATTATATGGTTTACAGTAACCTACGTTGTTGTATCACCTCGACAGTTTTTTTATGTCCAGCTTGCGTCGCATCCGCCTTAAATAGCACATATCCAACATTGCGTTAAGTGAAACGTTGCGCTATGTTATGTTGGGACTTACTTTTGTGTTTTGACTTCACGTCACACTGTTCACTCTCCAACCTTGGATTATGCACAATACTGAAAACTGTATTTTATTGTTCGTTTAATGTCACTCCCTGACTTTAAGAGGTTGCTTAAGAAGCATAACAACAGTTCCTAAATTCTCTTAGTGGTTTGTGTACTATACTTGCAACAATGCAATCCGTAATCGATTCCTGGCGTCGACAAGTGTTTTAAGCAATTCACAATATACAAATCAATTCGGGAATACCCGCATTATTTTTAAAAACCATAAACTTCTGCAATGCTAATTGATACAAAATTAAATGGTAGCAATCAGTGGATAGGCATTTATATTACTTTAATCTTAGAGCCTAACTAGACGCTCTTGCACCCAGAAAATCAAAGCGACAATTTGATTGCAATTCGTTAAAATTTGAAAAGTATAATAAAATACCTCGTTCGAATATCTCATTTCGAGTAATAACAATGAATTAAAACAATCTGAAGATTAGATATCAAAAAATTTTTGATAGTTCGTGAAACGATTATTTCACAGGAGAATTTATATTTAAAAGAAAACACTTTTGCATAGATAAACCTACAACAATATAACATGATCTAAATGATATTCGTTCGTCTTTCAAGTTCTATAGGAAAAAGTTTATGAAATATATAATGTTTTTCTGCAATTTATGGTTTTCGAAAAATTCGATGCGAACGAAAATAGATTAAACGAACAATATAGTTAGGGTTAGTGGTACAGTAAAGATTTTCAGTTTATAAGTCATTTACCGCAATCGTTCCAAGTTTAGATCGTCGCGTCTTCGACACAAAAACGTCAAAAGCAAGGGCAACGCCACCGCGGAGTGGCACTCCTGGACATTTTAAGGTGGTCGAGTATCGTGGGATTCCCCTAAATACTTTTGCAATTTGTTTCCCAGATTATCTCGAAAAACTTCTGCCCCTTCAGCGCTCCGAATCTATATTAAAACAAAAGTGCAGCGGGCACCACCGCTAGTGAAAAATTCACCCGCCGGCGCTATTATTACTAAAGTTCCCCTTTTGGTTGATTGTACCAATTTTAACCAAATTTACTAAAGTTTTGACTGTTTTCTAAAATTTCCCGCGCCGTTGCGGCCTGCTGGGGGAGGTGGTGCGGCGCAACCTACAGGGCACCGCCGCACACCTATGCCTCTCAGTGCAACGCGGCACCCGCTCGTACCCTGCGTCGAAATCGTGGCGGCGAACTGGCTCGCAAAGAGAAGATCGTTAATTTATCCGGTCAGTGCATCGCTGCAAAATTCGAGTCTAGTTAAGTCAACTTTGTAGAATACTATTGGATCGTATTAGTTTAGTGCCGGTCTTAACCATTGTATACATGTTTTGCCGTACATTTTGTACGACATTGGACAAGTTATTTCAGCCGCGATCAATCGAACCCGGCTCGTTTGGTTACGAGCCATGTTCATTGAGCTAACTGAGCTTTGCCACAGCCGTTGTTCAGATCACTAATAGTCCTCCCAAGGCTCGTGTACCGTACAACCCGTGCAAATATATAGTCGACAAAGTTTCCAGCCTACGGTTAACCGACTAAAACTCATATTGAATATCAAAGACTTAAGGGCATTTTTGATTTATGTGTTAAAGCTTACTCTATTCCAAAAATACTAAGTTTAGCGGAAACTCTGCCATGTTTTAAGACATTCATAAAAATCGGATTCGAAGTTCCACGGAATGGCCTCCCGTGCCAAATATATCATGATATTCCATATCAGACCAGGATCGCCGACGCTTCGAAGCAGTGCGAAGAAAGCTTTGTGATCGAAACTCAGCCCTAGTTGAAGGTAATAGAAACACCGACTGTTACGCAGCAAATGAAAAAATTATCATCTACAAGGATGTCGGAGCCGAAATGATGTATTAGTCGCGGAAAAGCAGCACCCAATTAACTACGATTTTAAAACAATTAACAATTATACTTTAACTGTTGCTGATTTAAACTAAACAGCGGGATGAATCCTCAAGCCTGTAAAATGGCATCCGCACATTGTATTTTAATTAAACCTCCCAGCCTGTGTTATACAACCTCTGCACCGAATTCTACACTCAGCGGCAAAAATCATAGCATGCTCTAGCGAATGGGATCCAATTACCCCAATACTGAGACGCCTACATTGGCTTCCCCTTCACGAACGAATTACCTTTAAAACATTGGTAATAATTCACAGTGTATTAACTTCAAATGAACCAAAATACCTAGCAGAGATGTTACAATCTGCAGCAACACCTCGTCTAATTAATGAACACATCCTCAGAACACATGGTACACGAACAAATGTTTTCTCTTGTCTGGCGCCATCATTATGGAATAAACTGCCACGGACATTGTGGGACTCTGAACTATCACTAGAAGCCTTCAAATGTAGGCTTAAAACGCACTTATTCCCTAGGACTTGACTGTTGATTCTGTGCTTTGTATAAAATTGTATATCCAAAAAATAAATAAATAAATAATCTGTCTTATGTTTCCCAAATGTTATCAGTTTCTGTCTACGTGTCTAGTCTTTCAGTTATGTTTTGTCTACGTGTACGTATGTAAACATGTAAAGTCTGCGTTTCCTGTAATATTTTGTGTCAGCGCCTTTGCAACGCTTCAGCGAAAAGGGTGCTATATAAATATTTCCATTATTATCCATTATTATTAAACGCACAGAGCGTATGCAACAAGCTGAATGATTACATCCGTTACTACATAAAAAGGACTTGATTTCGGAATCCTGGATTGATAACACGGTCCCTGACTCACTGTTTAAAACTTCAAAGTGTTTCGGAATGGTAGAACTACCAGAATAGTTCCAATTATTGTTATCTCGGAAATTCCTTGCTGTCGTTTGCAAGCCCTGTAGATTCTGACAACTTTGAAATTTTTGCTATAGACATATTTACTATAGACCTTCTTTTCGAAAACGATCAGTACTCTAGAAATTTAATGCAAACGTTTTGTTTATTCTTTGTCACTTATCTACTGGCCCATTATTGTAATAGGTGACTTCAACAGTCCCCAAAATAAATTGCAAAATTACAAGGCGGCTAACACCGTCGAATATCAGGGTGTCGCGAAAGTTGTATTAAAACAAGATTATCACAGTTGTTTGATTTAAAAACTAGAGGGGGAAGCTTACTCGATTTACTGTTAACAGCATCTGACCTGTTTAATATTCGGCAAAGGCAAGGAAAGTCTTTTGTAACTTCAGG